>OY293305.1:31057144-31286227 GCA_958502075.1 Orchestes rusci
AAATAGATTGTTATTTTCGTGTGATCTGGCAACTATAGGTTGCCCTAGAGACTACATTATGTTTCATATCATGTATACCAATATAATTTATTTTTTTGTAAAATGCATTTTTCTTGTAGATCCTGAAGGCTTAGGTATAGAAACATGGGATACCATTTGAAAGGGAATTTATCGGCTTTTTCATTTTTCAAGTAATATACAGGGGGTTCCGTTTGAAAAAATAGCTTTTTTATCATTTTTGTGTATAGGAAAAAGATTAATAAATTTGAAGCACCCCTGTATATTTTCAGATCGGTTTTTCCATCGGAACCATATAAACCTACCTTCCTCTAGTCGGCATAGCAATTTCAACTGTCCACCGTTTTCAAGTACGAAATTATTGAACTCAATCCACTGATGTGTTTTACGACAAAAATATTATAAATTAATTTATATCTCGAAAACCGCTGCCGATAGGTAAAGGAGTATATCTAGCAAAAGTGATTAGAATCAGTCAAGGAATTCAAAAAAATTATAATATACAGGGTGGTCCATTTAAAATAAGGAAGTTGTTACGACTTTTGGAAAGAGGCGGCAACACTGCAAAACTAAAAATATTTTCAAAATAAAGATCATACTCGATTATGGGCTCAGCCAAATTTTCAGGTCGATCCTATGTCTAGTTTTCCGTAAACGTCTAACGTACCATAGACCGTGAGACACCCTGTATGTGCAATGCATTTGATCAAAGTATATTGCGTTGTACGATAGAATCAAAGGTCTCTTTTTATATCAATAATAATTTTCAAGAACAGCATTGGTTCTATGCGCTGGTCCAAGAAATTCAAGCCGCGTCCAAATCAGTAAATATTTGCGTATCAGGGTGTCCCAGCAAGGGTGGCCACCGGCCATATCTCAGAAACTATTGGACCTAAAAGTTCAGGAAAAAAAAATTATCACTAAAGTGGCCACGAGAAAATGCTGGGAAATATTTATAACTTCGAAATTTTTACGCTAGGGGGCGCAATCAAAGCTTAAATATTAAAATTCGAAATTTCTCCGGAAATTCTCAGATTGAGGTATATCTTTATCAACATGGTTAGAAAACCTAGACAATTTCACGTCTTTTTGTTACAGGGCTCATTGGCGTACCGATCTTCGTGTGAGTAGGGGAAGGTAGTGAAAGTGTAATTGTTCAAGTGGCTGTAACTTATAAACGACTTGTCCGATTTTGTTGCGTATAGGCTTGTTTGGAAGATAAATGTGAGTACTTTCGTATATCGTATCCAGTGATGCGTGATTGTCTCCAGAAAAGTTGCTAGAAGGCGTAATTTGAATTAAAAACTGTTATTTTCGTTTCACCTCAAAAATTTAAGTGGTACGGCATAATTAAGATAACAGAATCGAAATGAAGATTAAATTTACAAGAAAAAACCTACAAACCGCAGGTTGATATCTTTTCTCGTTTTCGAGTTATGGCCGAGAAAATAATCTTTGACACTCGAAAAGTTGTTTGTTGTGTAGTTTTATTTAACTTTATAAATGTTCGAATTGTCCTCCATCTTGTAAAATACATTTCTCAATTCTGTGCCTACAAATAGAAACAGCTGTTTCTATTTCAATTGGTTCAATGGAATGTATAGCATTCTCAATCCGCTCAATCATATTTTCTCTTGTGGTGGGACGAGTTTTGTAAACGATGTCCTTGATTCGTCCCCACAAGTAATGGTCCAACACAGTTAAATCGGGGGATCTCGGTGGCCATGGGAAAAAACTGCCCCTTCCAATCCAGCGATCTGAATAACGGTTGTTTAAAAAATCACGAACTCTCCGTGCATAATGAGCTGGGCAACCGTCATGTTGGTACCACATGGACATCCTAAGACCAATGGGAACATCTTCTAAAAGTATTTGCAAGTCATTTTCTAAAAAGTTTCAATATGATTCACCATTTCAATGGCCATCAATAATATACGGCCCAATAATTTTGTTTCCTAACACTCCGCACCAGACGTTTACACTCCACCTGTTTTGATGATCCACTTCCCGCAAACAGTGTGGGTTTTCCCGCGACCAAAAGTGCATGTTATGCAAATTAACATTTGCAGAACTAGAGAAACGGGCTTCATCGGTCCATAAAATTTGGGAGAGGAATTGAGGATGTTCGTTGCACATTTCTCGAAGCCAATAGCAATGGTCTAGTCGCCTGTTGAAATCATCTTCTGATAGAGCTTGGTGTAAGGAAAGATGGTATGGACGAAGTTTGAAGTCTCTTGAAATTCGGAGCACTGAAGAACGACTTAATCCTAGATGGTGGGAAATTTCTCTTGTGCTCAAATGCGGTGAAGCTTCCACGTAAGCGAGGACGTTTATAATATTGTCTCCATGGTTTCTTACCGGACGTCTTCTGATTGGAACTGGATTGAGCTGTACACTTCCCGTTGTTCTTAAACGTATTGCCATTCGCCGAAATACCTTTCTGCTGTAGTGCCTTCGTTCAGGATACCTTGCAGCGTATTCACGTGCCGCAATCGGAGCATTTCCAAAACATTGAAAATATACGGCGAGCATATCAAAAGCCTCGGCATAGGTGTAAGACATTTCAACAGAGAATGTTAAAATGATAATTAAGAGATTGTTATGATTGCAATATCTGTTTCAATTATCTCCATGAAAACTCGCCGATGTTTTTCCACAGCTACCTAGATTTTTTTTCAACCCATCATTGCAATATTTAATACATAATTAGATTGGGATTTATGCTCATCAAAATATTTTTCATTTATTATGAGTTTTGTTCTATTGAAATAACAAATGAAAACATTAAATTTTACATAATTTGGACTAGTTATTATTATTGAAGCCAAAAAAAAGCAGGTTGCAATAGAACTACACAACAAACAACTTTTCGAGTGTCAAAAACTCTTTTCTCGGCAATAACTCGAAAACGAAAAAAGATATCCACCTGCGTTTCAAAGGTTTTTTCTTGTAAATTTAATGTACCTTTCGATGCTTTTATCAGAATTATACCATACCATTCAAATTTTTGCGGTAAAATGAAAAACACTGTTTTTAATTCAAGTTAACCCTTCTAGCAATTTTGCTGGAGACAATCACGCACTACTGGATACGATGTTCGAAAGTACTCACATTTATCTTCTAAACAAGCCTATACGCAACAAAATCGGACAAGTTTTTAATAGGTTACAGCTACTTGAACAGTTACACTTTCACTACCTTCCCCTACTCACACGAAGATCGGTACGCCAATGAGCCCTGTACCAAAAAGACGTGAAATTGTCTAGGTTTTCTAACCATGTTGATAAAGATATACCTCAATCTGAGAATTTCCGGAGAAATTTCGAATTTTAATATTTAAGCTTTGATTGCGCCCCCTAGCGGAAAAATTTCGAAGTTATAAATATTTCCCAGCATTTTCTCGTGGCCACTTTAGTGATCGTATTTTTTTTCCTGAACTTTTAGGTCCAGTAGTTTCTGAGATATGGCCGGTGGCCACCCTTGCTGGGACACCCTGTATGTGTAGCATTCGCCACAGATTTGTTTGTCAGATACAAATTTATGAGAGTGGGCATAGCTAGCTTTATTAAGCCGGCTCATTTTTTTTTAGCGTGGCTCGTAATTGGTTTGTTGCACCACCCTGATGTTTTGAAAGCTTTACTAAACGGGACAAATGAACTATTCTGTTCAATTTGATATCTTCAACTATGTTCACAGAAGAAATCTCAATTTGACAGAATTAGTCGGGGTTATGAAATATGTTTGTTTTGATAACAATATGAAGAAAAAATTGCACTTTACTCACTCCATGTCGGAACTTTTGAAAATCATATCCTCAAAGCGATTTGCCAAAATTTCTAGGATTAAAAACAAAACCCGGCCAAGAACAAGTTCTACGAGAAAGACAAGTTGGAAAAAGGCGATCGATTTCCAAGCGGTGCGGTGAACGAAACTCCAACGACGAATCTCAGTAAAAATGAAACCCTTCTCTATATAAAATGAAATAACTGACACAATAGATATTACATTCGGCCATCCTGACTTATAGTCCGTACTCGGACTCATCATAGTTGACACCCATCATGATAACAAAAATACGAATAATGAAGATATCGATTATACAAATCCAACATTAAGGTCCAATGTCAAAATAACTCGCTCTTATGCATCACATACCTTCATAATAATTCAACAAGGTTTATTTATTTCAACAAACATTAACTACGAAACAAAAGGGACATTTCTCAACAATCGACAACAACTTTTACGAACACGTAGCAATTTTTGCTAACAACGGCAACTTTTGCCAACTCAACAACTTCTGTTTACAACGGCAACTTTTGCCAACTCAATACATCTTATGTTAACTTATACTACCTATTTAAGTTTATTTAATCATTATTTACCAAACGAACTAAACTATTGATTAACAACAACCACATCTCGCTCACAAACAATAACGACTTTCGCTTTCATAAAGTGTCTTTGGCTAACTTCGGAACACTGAATTGTAAATTAAGCGAGATCGTTTTGAATGGACATCCACCTTTTAATGTGATCAGCCGCAATAACATATCGTCTTCGTCTGCTACCTTCCCTTAAATCTTCCATCTCGTATCGGTCATTAAATAACTTATTAGTTATACGGAACGGTCCCTTAAACTTGGCAGATAATTTGTGGCTGGTACCAGTCGCCGGCTTACTTGTAATACGAATCATAACTAATTCGCCTTCCTCGTAGTTGGTGGCCTCACGTCGAGTCTAATCGTACCGCTGCTTCTGTCTTTTTTGGTCTTCTTTAATATATTCAGATATATCAACTCGTAACTGTTTCAAATCGATTCTATCCATTTCGTTCTGTACATGATTAAGTATGAAGGCTTCCGCTGCGGGTTTAGGATTATAACCCAAAAGAACTTTCATCGGGGTTGTACCAATTCCCTTATTAAAGCTGGTATTCAGGTCTCTCTGAATTTGCTTAACATGCTTGTCCCAGTCTCTTCCGTCTTTTCCTGTCGTAGTTGTCGATAGGGCGTCCACTATTGTTTTGTTGTAGCGTTCACATTGTCCATTACTCCTGGGACTAGCTACAGCGTTCAAGGTGTGTTTTATTCCGTAGGTGTCGCAAAATATTTTAAATGTCTGCGAAGTGAAAGCTGTCCCCCTGTCGCTGATTATTCTTGTTGGCACCCCAAACAAGTATGACAAGTTGGTCAGGATCTTGATCACATGCTTTGATTTTTGGCTGCGCACTGGTTCTACTACCGTGAACTTACTAAATCCATCGACTATTACAAAAACAAATTTGTTTTTACTTTTGCTGGTTTCGAAGGGGCCTACGTGATCAATGTGGATTGTATGAAAGGGCAGCGGTATCTTCTCTATAGGATGCAACTTGCATTGTTTTTGAGTGGAATTATTCTTGTAGTACATGCAGTTTAAGCAAGCAGCGATGTACTTGGTAACAAATTTTCGCATTTTGGCAAACCAATAATTTTCTCGAATACGCTGTAAGGTTTTCTCAACTCCCATGTGGCCTGCATCATCATGACATAAGCGAAGAATTTGAATTCGTGCTGCTCGAGGTACTAGCCATGCCCTATGTCCGTTCTCCAACTTTCTATATACCTTGTCCCCCTTTAATTCATATTCATCAAAATATAATCTGGTTTCTTGAGTTTTAACCTTGTTCAACAGTATACTTCGAATCTTACTGATTTGCTCATCCTGCAACTGCGCCGCCGTAATCCAATCTCCTTCTGTTAAATCTATTTGTAAGACCTCAACGGACAAATCTGCAATGGGATTTCTGCTGAGGGCGTCGACATGCTTCATTTTGATTCCAGGCCGATATTCAACTTCGAAAGTGTACTCTTGAACTTCGAGCCACCATCTGCCAATACGTGGGATCAAGTCCTTTTTTGATAGGGTAGTCCTCAAGGCATTACAATCTGTCACGACCTTGAACTTCATACCAAGTAA
Organism: Orchestes rusci; assembly: GCA_958502075.1. Lineage (NCBI taxonomy): Eukaryota > Metazoa > Arthropoda > Insecta > Coleoptera > Curculionidae > Orchestes > Orchestes rusci. The sequence goes on from OY293305.1 coordinate 31,063,124, forward strand.
ATATACTCTGAAGTACTTCAAAGCGTACACAACTGCCATCGTTTCAAGCTCATACGAATGGTATTGCCGTTGGTCTATGGTGGTTTGTTTACTGTAATAACAGACAACATGTGGAATTTCGGTATGGTCGAATTGAATTAGAATCGCCCCTACACCAATTGAAGAGACATCAGTGTGTAATTCGGTGCGTAATTGTGGGTTGAATATGGCTAATATGGGATTTGAAGTTAGTGCGGTCTTAATTTTATTGAACGCTTGGATTTGAGGTGCTTTCCAGGCCCACGTAGTGTCCTTGCGAGTAAGTCTAGTGAGGGGTTCGGCCAACATCGCGAAGTTTTTGACGAACTTGCGGAAATAGCTAGCCAAACCTAAAAATTGGCGAACTTGTTTGACTGTGCAAGGCGGAGGCATGTCAGTTACGGCAGCTATTTTTCGAGATCCAGGGCGTACACCTTCAGCACTTATCTCTCGTCCAAGATACTCAATAGTTTTGCCTAAGAACACGCATTTGCTAATCTTTAATGTGAGATTATGTTGGCGAAGTCGTTCCAAGACCATCCGTAAACGTTGAAGACCCTCCGGAATTGTTCGTGATGGGATAATGATGTCGTCAACGTGAGGAAATGCACATTCGTTCCGGAGATTGCCCAGTGCTTTATTTATCATGGCTTCGAATACCGCAGGAGCATTACAAAGTACGAATGGCATCCTGAGGAATTCGTAATGCCCCTCCGGGGTTACGAATGCGGTTTTTACTATGGAGTTTGTAGCTACCGGAATTTGATAGAACCCTGAAGCCAAGTCCAACGTTGTAAAGTACTTGAAGCCTCCAAGTCTATCAATTTGGTCGTCAATATTCGTGAGCGGGCTGTGATTTTTAACTGTGATTGCGTTAAGTTGTCTGTAATCAATACACATCCTATGACCTCTATCCTTTTTTTTCACCAAGGTAATCGGGCTTGCATATGGGGAGCAGGACTCACGAATTATGTTGCTATCTAATAGTTCTTGTATAATATCTCGAAGAACCTCTTTCTCGACCTCAGCCATACGGTAAGGATAACGCACCACCGGTTTTTCAGTAATACACTTGATTTCCATTTCGACAATATTGGTCTTACCCAGTTTTCTCAACGAAGTTGATACACAATCTGAAAATTCTAACAACAATGCAGAACAATTACGTTTATCAGCTCCAGAAATATTACCATACGATAACGACTTGACATCAAAAGTAGAATCATACACATCTATCGAATTCGCTTCACATTTTCCTGGCGGCAATAAACTTTGCAATAATAGACGATCTGTACGTTTAATCATAATAACATGTTCCTGGTTGATAAAGTCTCTACCGACCAATACATCATACTTCAGGTACTGATCTGGTACAACAATAGCGTTCAACAATACTGACACCCCCTGTATACTAATACATATTTCAGAAAAACAATTGCTCTTGATACGAAATCCCATAAAACTGCTTAGCGTAACATCGTTGACATTGCTGATGGGAATATCTAATTTATCAACTAAAGATCGCCTCACTAATGTATTCGAACTACCAGTGTCTATCAAACAGTTTTTAACTTTATTTCCATTAACACGGACAGTTTGTATAAAAATGTTTTCTTGCAACGCAAATAGTGACTCGACTTGATTGGTTTCTCTTTTAAACGGACAAGTGATTTTATAATGACCCAATCGTTGACAATTGTAACATTGAATTTTCGATTTTCTACAGTCCTTAGAAATATGACCAGTTAACCCACAATTGAAGCATCTCGTGGGTTTCAGCAAGCTTTTATGGCCCCCTTTCTCTCTATTGTACCCTGTCTCCACTGTTGCTATTGGCTGGTAATGAACGTTGCTTGATATTGGCGCAACACCTTTTTTATTACCAGGCATATTACACATTGCATTTAAATACGCATACAAAGAATTTGGATCTGAATGTTGGGCGGCTCGTATTGTGCGAGCAATATTCTCGTCTGTCAAACCACCAATAACTGCGTCCACCAAGAATAAATCAGGGATGTTAATTTGGAGTGCCCTCAATTTAGAAAGTTTTTGGAAACAATAATCTCCTAGATTTTGTCCCGGGACCGCTTGGTAATCCGCAGCTTCTTTCAATAAATTTGAAAAAGGAACGGACTTACGAAATTGCTTTGACAAAGCTTCCTTCATTTCCATCCAGCTACAGTCATACTGAAGGTGCTCATCATACCACTGTCGGGCGTTACCCTGCAACCGTCCAGCGATTAGCCTGATGATGGTGTCATCATCCTACTTGTAGCGCTCAGCCAGAACATCTACTTTTGCCAACCATCCATCGATAACCGCATTGTCTTGACACGGGTTGAACATAGGGATCAACAATTCGTCGCACCCACGATTAGAAATCACCGGTACTGGTACAGTCTTATGCACGCTCACAGAACTTCGCTTAAGTTGCTCAAACTCCTTTTTTAAACGTTTCAACTTCCTTCTCGTACTAATACTTTCCGATGAACTCGATGAGCTACTCGCACTAGTGTCCGAAGAACTATGACGACGACCACGCCTACGTTTCTCACGTATTTTCTTACTTCCAGATTCACGCGACTCTTTATCTGGCTTTGTTTTTCACCACACCTTATCATTCAAGTCGCGGCACGGTTTTAAATATCCCACCGCTGCTTTGTAAGAAAATCAAAACAAAGCTTCGCAATTAACAACTTTATTCACAAACGTAAATGGTATTCCGAGAAGACAACGACCTTATCTCAACAAAGCCAAGCAAAAGACTGCCACTAAAAACCCTCTCAAACATTCATACTCTCAGCAAGCGAAAATATTACCTGCTATTTTCTAAAAATAGAGGACCCTTTTGTCTACAGTATTTACAATCCTTTTCAAGACCGTTTGCTGAAGTATGTATATTCAATTTAGTGTTATTTCTATGTGAATATAAAAATGAAACCCTTCTCTATATAAAATGAAATAACTGACACAATAGATATTACACACCAAGAGAAAAAAATCATCTTCAGAATTATTATTACGAAAATGTTTATGACGAAAATTTTAAATTTCAATCCAAGTTCAAGTCAAAGTCCAAGTTCAATCGATTACAAACACTTAATCAATTTGGAAACGGCACGCGGCGCGATATTGATTGATTAGCTAATCACACGGTTTTGTTGTATTTATCAATTTTATACCGATCATTTTATGAAAATCAAAAAAACAATAACCCGATAAACTTTTCTCAGATGCAAAATATTAAATAAAGATTTGTTATCGACTCAAAATTTGCACTTGACACTTGACTTATTTCAGGTCAGTTTTTTTAAATAATTTAAACTCCTCACCATTTGTTGTGAGGGTCAAGTTGATGAATTTTGATAATAAAAAAAATACAAGTCAGGTCAGTACTTGGATATACATGTATAGTCCGTCTAGAAAGTTTCCGAGATTCTACATTTTCTTATATGTTAATCTTGATATTGATATATTTTTTCTATAACAATCTAAGAAAACAGTGTAATGCGTTACGTATTAGCTCGTGCCGATAGTAGAGACTGTAGTAGAGCCAAAATCGCATGATAACAGCATCTAACAAATATTGTTGATCGCAAGCGTCATAGGATTTTGTGACGTGATGTCGCAAATAGAAAAAAAAGAGAAGCTACAAATATTTGTGAAGAAAATCTTTTCGTTAAATAATAACTGCAATTGATTTGAAGCATGGAGCATGAGTTTTGTGGAAACAGTTTGTCAACGTTATCATGTTCACTTCACTTGAATCGTGGATAGGGGCCCTGGACGTTTAGCGATTAGTATATAGTTCATAGTTGGATGAAGGTGGCATAGGGAAATAAGATGAACTATTTGTTATACCTAATGATAATTATCTGTTTCAAGTAATAAAAATTATACGGAAAAAATACAATTGTGCCTTTTTTGGATACTTTCAAGACGGACTATACTTTTCCCACATCTTTTTTTTATAAAACATTCTACATGATATGCCTGAAAATCTCTGAGCTCATTATCGATGAGAATACTATTCATCTGAAGTTTCAAAAAGCATTGTTTCAATTAAAATTTGGAAAGGATATAGCACTGTTACAGCAGCGTATATATTATCATATAAATTTATATAATGGTAGATATGGTGTATAGTCCAATAAGAATAACATAGTACTTAATTTGAATAGTCTCAAGATATGGTCCTTGAAATTCAAGTAACGAACCAATCCACTTTATATTTACCATACGTATTGAGGACTATTCACTTGACAGACAGTTAAATAAAAGCAAACATACAAGTATTTGATAATTTAAGCTGGTCGACAAAGTCCAGTCCTCAAGAACTGATAGGACTAGACTTCGTGAACTAAATTTGATCATTTATAAAACGGTTCTTCGAGAATAATGGACGATTTCCCACCACACGGTGAAGAATCGTCTGTGTCTTTATGCAGCAGACAAACTCAACGCGGTTGTCGGAACAATAAACGGTAGTTTGGTAAAAGGAATCCGAGAAGGAATCGGAGCCACAGCAATCACTTAGGGTTAGTGTAGCCACTCGCAATAAGCATTTTCCGACGTATTCAAAAGTGTAAAACCCTCAAATCCACTCGTCTATTTATCTTTTTCTCTTTGGGCAAGTGAAATCACAATTCTTTTTTATGACTTTTCAATAATAAATGTACTATACATCCACTTTTTATTGACTATTGTGACTCGCTACTCACGCCAGTGACTTTTTTAAAAATGTTGTTGATTTTAACGCTGAAAGGGGTGTTGTTCACAAGAACTCTTTCCCTACGTCTACGTCCCCAGAATAACTTTGTTGCTTTACTTGCTATTCTTGACCATTATGTGGTTGTTCATTGACACTCAAATTCTTTTTTATTTCCGAACATTCTGTTTGGTTGTGCGGAGTAACGACTTTTGTTTGTTTCAAAACCCGTTGTCAAGGGTTGTTTTTACCACGGGCGACTTGCCGGTATTATTCAGTATTGTAAATGAATCCAGTCGAATTCACTTCGAAAAGTTAAACGATTGCTATCATTCAGAACATAAGTAAAGTAAAATAAATAATTTGGTCCTTTGAAGCCGGATAATAGCAAAAATAGTCCATAGAAGATTGAAGTTTGTATTACTTGAAAAATGGCTAGCACGGACGATTTAACGCGGCGGAGAGCCAATAAAGGCAAAGTTACAATTTTTGCGAAATTTATTGCTAGTTTGAAAACAAAAACATCGAGAAAATCCCCGTTGTAGATGCTATAACATCAGGGAAAGGTGTGAGAGGTTTGAGCCTTTTATAAATGAGTACAGCGATTTACAAATTCAAATCGAGTGTAGTAGTATTTTGGGAGAGGACGTAGATGAACTACAAAATACTGAGGACTTGGAAAGAGAAGCTTTTGAAGAGCATTATCACAAACAATTAAGCCTTGCGAAACATTTGTTGTCAAAACTCAACATAAATAGTAGTCCACCTCCTATCACAGTGATGTTGTTCGTGATGCTAGTGTCAAAAGTGAGCATGATAACCTGAACAATTCAATTATGTCACCAAAGATTTCATTACCCACATTTGGTGGTAAAAATTTAAATTGCCTTGAATTTCGTGACACCTACGAATCCCTGATACATAACAATGAAAGCTTGAGCGCTATACAAAAGTTTCATTATCTGAGAGCGACCTCCTTCCAATATCATAAAAACTATGGAGTCTAGTGCTCAAAACCATAGTATGGCTTGGGCATACATTACGGAACGATACAATTGTCCTCGTTTGTTAATAGACTACCACGTTGAAGCGTTATCAAATATTGACACAATAAAAAAAGATTCTTCATCAGAATAAGGAGGTTTATTAGACACACTTATGAAGAACTTGCGAGCTCTCAAACAGTTGGAGCAGCCGACAGACAATTGGGACGTATTAATAATCGCTCTGTCTGCGGAAAAATGAGATAAATCTTCCAAATTTGAATGAGAAAAATCAAAAACTGTTAAAAGTTCAGTTCCAACTTTTGAAGAGTTCAAAGCATTTCTCAAGAGTGGGGCGGAGTTGCTTGAATCTTTAGAGCAAAACCTCTCTGGAAAACACGCGGATAAGCAAATAGATAAGCGCAAGACAAATATTTCTCGTGGGTTCCTAGCTACTAAAAGTGACAGCAAAAAGAATGTGAGTACGCCTCTGTGCCAAATTTGCAAAGATTGCTTGCGTTTTGGACACTAGTCAAAAGTGTGTCGCAATTCCACATGTCAAAAATGGCATATAGAAAACATCATACGTTACTGCATACAGAAAATACGACTCATAGTAATAATTCCTCTAATAAGGCGGAACATAATTTCCCATCTGGCAACGCTGAATCCACAGCAGCACAGCACTTCTTGGATTGGGTACTTCACCTGAAATTTCTCCAATGGGTACAAACACAAACGCTCTTTCAGCGGGTATTGTAAATTATGGCGTTTTGTTATCGACTGCTTTCGTTAGCGTCTTTGACTTTAAAAACAAGCAGCATTCTTTTCAAGCATTATTAGATTGCGGTGCTCAATCGAGTTTCATTAGCAAATCGCTCAGTGACATGTTATGTTTGCCCGTTGAAAAAACGTACATAAAAGTTAAAAGATTAAATGAAATGGTATGCACTGTTGACTTGAAATATAACATTTCAATGCAATCGCAACATTATAGTTTTTCTGAAAATATTTCTTGTTTTGTGTAACCTGAAATCATCGAGCAGTTGTCAAATGTGAAAATAGATATTGGTGCGTTGAATATTTCATCCAATTTAAAACTTGCCGATCCGACTTTTTACATACCAGGAAATATCGATATGGTTATGGGAGCCAAATCACGAATCAAAATCGGTTTCTTGTAATTTTGCTAGAAGTTTTGAAGCGGATATCCAAGCCCAATTGTCTGGATTTTGGGAAGTCGAGGAATGCTGCAACCCCAAAGTATTATCGCGAGAGGGAGTGTTATGTGAAGATCATTTTACCAAAAATGCTCAAAGGTTACCAACTGGTAGGTTTGTAGTGGCTCTTCCGCTAAAAGATTCGGTAGAAAAATTAGACGATTCGTACATTCAGGCAAAAAGTAGATTTTTAAATTTGGAGAAAAATAAACTTCAAAACGATTTTAGTTTTGAACAGTTATATCGCAATTTTATGCAGGAGTACATCGAATTGGGGCATATGAAGAAAATAAGTCCTGATGCAGATCCAAGAAAAATTGAAATGATCTTCCTCATCACGGTGTGCTTCGAGAAGAGAGCCAAAAACTACGAAAGTACGAACCGTTTTTCTTGCCTCCTCCTCCTCCAGTTACTCTCTCAATCATTTTTTGATGAATGGTCCCATATTACAAAAAAGTCTTTTTTCTATTCTGCTAAGATTCCGGCAACATTCTATAGTAGTTACTGCAGACATTGAAAAAATATATAGGAATGTGAATTTCGCTAAAGAATACGTACCTTGACAACGCATAGTGTGGAGGAGAAATCCCGATGAACCTCTTGAAGTATATGGATTGCAAACGGTGACATATGGCACCACCGCTTGGTCATATTTGTCAATTCGATGTTAATTTGAGTTAGCGGCGGAAAATGAACAACACTTTCCGGATCTTTCGGCAATAATAAGTTCAGATTTCTATGTCGATGACATGCTTACAGCTGGTGAGACTGTGCAAGATGTAATGCACATATGTAATGGCGTAACAAGTATTTGGCAGCAAGGTTGCTTTAATTAAAGAAAATTTGTATCCAATAGCAAGGAGGTTTCAGAAAGGATAGCCGGTAATAGGAACAATATTAAAATTTCCAGTTTGTGTGAAAATGAGAGTTTTAAAACTTTAGGAATGGTCTGGGATCCATATTCAGATAAACTAATGTACAAAATAAATTCAAAACTCTTAAATGAGCCCATAACAAAGGGCGAGATTATGTCTAAAATTTCTTAGATTTTTGACCCTCTGGGCTTTTTAAGCCGTTGTATAATTGTGGGAAAAATTCTTCTGCAAAAACTTTGGTTGGAAAAGTTGTCATGGGACAAAAGTCTCCCGTTGTATATGCACACGGCTTGGACTATTTTGAGAAAGAAATTACCTTTGTTAAATACTCTCAAAATTCCCAGACATGCGATTTGTAACAACCCCGTGAGAATTGAATTACATGGATTTTCCGACGCATCGGAAAAAGCCTATGGTGGTTGTCTATACATTCGGTGAATTTGTGAAAATGGTAACGCTTTTACAAAATTATTTTGTGCGAAATCAAAGATCGCTCCACTCAAAAGTCTCACTGTGTCAAGGCAAGAACTGTGCCTTGCTTTTATTTTGTCAAAATTAACAAATAATCGGGTGGTTTATTCTATGCGATCAAAATTCCATGAAATATTCTTATGGTCTGATTCCACAGTGATACTAGTATGGTTAAAAACTGAACCGAGTAGATCACAGTCGTTTGTAAGTAATCGAGTATCTCAAATTCAACAGCATATGTCGACTTATGATTGGAATCATCTACCTTCTCATTGTAATCATGCAGACATTTTATCACGCGGTGCTCGCCCCAGTGAGTTGGAAAACTCAACCATGTGGTGGTCGGGTCCTTCATTTTTTCTATCCGACATTACTCGATGGCCTAAAAGTGTTAATAGTTACGAGAAAGGTTAACCGGATCCACGAAAGAGTGACAAAACTTTTCTATCTCGTCAGACCGTCGAATGTTCCGTACTTGAGCGTTTTTCATCGTTGCAAAAGGCAAAAGTACTTGCTTATATGCTAAGATGGTAAAATAACGCTAAAAGATTAAAAGGTAATCGTGACAACGGCATACTCACCGTGAGTGAGCTTAGTCATGCATTACCTACAGATTCTCGTTAAATTTTGTCATAGAAAACATTTTTCAAAAGAAATTACGTCTTGAAAACAATAAGCCTGTTCCGCAGGACAGTAAGACTCTAGATTTGAATCCATTTTTAGACGGTTCTGGAATTTTGCGCGTAGGAGGTAGAATTCGAAAATCAATCTTTAAATTTCAAAAGAAGCCTCCTGCCATTTTACCGGAAAAGGAGAATTTCACAAGTTTACCTCTTTCAAGCGAACATATCAGGTTATTACACTGTGGTCCTCAACAATTATCGGCAACAGTTTGAAATACTTTTTGGCCAATAAACGGCAGGTCCCAGTGTAGAAAAATCACTCATAAATGTGTGAAAAGTTCCCGATTTAATGCAAAAATCACTAATCCAATGATGGGTGATCTATCCAGTGAGAGGTTAAACCCCAGACAACCTTTTGATGTGGTTAGATTACGCAGGTCCCATAATCCCGAAGGAAGAGATTGGTCGTTCCGGACGCAAGTGTAAGTCGTACGTATGTTTATTTGTATGTTTTAAGTATTAGTATCGGACTTATCTAAAGATGCGTCCATTCTCAACTAACACAGATTGTGCCTTGATAAACTAAAATGCTATATAACCGATACATTGGGGTCCGTCAATACACAAGTTCATTAGGTGACGGTAGTTGGCACAAAATACTCTCAGAGACAAAAAAGTGTTATAATCATGTGATATAGCTCTCCAGAAGACCATTCAATAAGCCTTTTATAAAATGTAAGCAACTTATAGCATATTATAGCACCAATTTTATAAGAGGAATTACTCTCAAGTCTGATTTGTTGTATAATTGGTTTATTAAGCTTTTATAGAGAACTTATAAGATTGTTACAAAATATTTTTATTAGAGATTTTTTATATTATCATATAGCCATCTTTTATAAAACCGTTTAGTCGCAAACGTACTCAAGTCTGAATAGGCTTGAGAAAATATCTTATAATATCTTATAGAATAACTTATAGACAGCACTATTTTTTATAGTCCACTATGAAACACTTACAAAATAAAAATGGACACAAAATAGCAACATCTTATAGTATGTCTTTAATCAACTTTATTTTTTCAAATTAAAGAACTAGGTATTTTCCATTGGATTTTTGAATTTTGCATCGAATTCGACATACCTACTATACAGGGTGTCCCTGAAAAGACTGTACAACGTTTAACCACAAATTCCTTGACCAAAAATAAGGTGATCTAGGTAAACATACCTATATCCAAAATTGCTTTTTCAAGTCTACAGAGGGCGTCAAAGATTCAAAAAAATTTTGGTTTTTTCTACATTTTTCAAAAACGTACAAATCAATTTTGATAAATGTTGGTACTAGTCTTGGACTATGAAATAACGTTTTTTGTTTCAATAGCGAACGGTTGTAGTCGATCGGAAGTGTTATAAAGTTGACGTTACATGTGATTTCTTTTGATTTTTTTTGGAATTGACTTTTTGATAATTCAGATGCTTTTATCTGATAGTTCAATGTATTGGGGAGTTTTTCTCTTTCTTGAAAAATTTCGCTGGAATAAGTGGTTGCGCCAGAAATAAAAAATTCTATTAGGTACACAGACATTTTATTATTGATTTATTTTTTTCTAGCATAACTTCTTATCCCACCAATTTTTTTCAAGAGAGGAAAAAACTTTTTTACGCACTGGATTATCAGATGAAAATATCTGAATCATCATAAACTCAATCCCATAAAAAATCATAAGATGTAGCTGCATATGACGTCAATAATTTTTTATTGAATCAACTTTCTGATGATTCAGATGTTTTCATAATAACCCAGTATGCAAGAAAGTTTTTTTCTCTCTTGAAAAAATATGGTGGGATAAGTAGTTATGCTAGAAAAAAAATTAAATCAATAATAAAATATCCGTGAAGCTAGTTGATAAAATGTTTTTTTGGCACAACCACTTATCTTGGCAAAATTTTTCAAGAGGGAGAAAAACTCCACAATACATTGAACTTTCAACCGATCGCTATGTCCAAGACTAGGTCCCAAAAATTATCAAAATTGATTTTGCACGTTTTTGACAAATGTAGAAGAAAAACCATTTTTTTTTGAATCTTTGACGCCCTCTGTAGACTTAACGAAGCAATTTTGGATAAAGGTAAGTTTGCCTAGATCACCTTATTTTTGGTTAAGGAATTTGTGTTTGAGCGTTGTACAGTCATTTCAGGGACACCCTGCATAAATTTGCCAACCTTGCATTGATACGAGCACCAGGATTTGGAGCTAACTGGTGGTAAATTCTGATTTGTTCGAACGACAATATTTTTCTTATAACTGCCCAATAAACACACGTACGTTTTTATAACGTTTATTCTACGTATCATTGGTTGATAATTGGTTATACGTCAAAAAATAAACCAGGAATAAGAAATGAATATACCAGCCTCTAGACCAAATAAATTGATACAGTGAATGGTCAGGTTACAGTGACGAGAAGATTGGTGGGAAAGCAGTCAGTAATGTTGAGTTGAGTTGTTAGATGCTCAGTTTATTGAAGAGTCAAGCTTTCGGAAGACAATTTCCTCCCTTCATCAGGACAACTATTGGGACATGGACAATAATAAATACATCGCAGGGAGAGGACGCCATTTTTCTTTTTCTGGATATCATAAGTGCTTGGGTCTTTTTCGGGTTTATTTTGATTTTTTCTCCTTCGTAATATTCAGTGAGCACGTTGACGTAATTCTGAAGCCGATAACTGATGTCTATTGGGTTTGATGATGCCGTGTATATAAGTGTGTCATCTGCGTTAATTGAGATCCGAGTGTTGTCGTATTTGGGGATATCAGCTGCAAAAATGCTGCACAACAGAGGTGAGAGTATGAACCCTTCATAACTCAATTGTTTTCAACCAATGGAAATGATCTAATGTCATTACATTACTTCACTGCTCAAGAGCCAATCAGAAATTGCGACAAGTTGTCAACATACGTCAACCTTCAAATCCATCATTTTGAATAAGCCCATTGGACTGTTCATACTTGTTTTATAGTCATTGTGTCAACAACCTTACCTCAATTCATCTCACACTACAATACAGTTGTCAAAAGTGCCGTGCGAATGAAATTTAATATTGCATAGTTTGCTTTATTGAATAATCATAGAAAAAGTATAGTACTCTACTCGCGGGAAATGACTATTATGACTAGATGATTACGCTACTCGCCTACGGCCCGTAGCGCAAACTTCATCCTCGTGAGTAATAGTCACCATTTCCCACTCGTTGGATAATATACTATTTCTTTTCTCCCAAAACTCACCTAGTTCAAAGCAACCAATTTTGACTATCACTCACTTCTTACTCCACTGTTTGGGTTAGATTGGGTTAGCAAGCTGCCCTGGAACAATCATCATCACTAGTTCAATGCAGCAACAAGGGCGAATGGATAGACTGGAACCAAAAAATCCCTGGCATTGACTCTGGCAATTCGTGGGGAGGCAACAGAAACCTTGCAGACGCTAAACACTCAAGAGCAGGAGGACGAGAATGTACTGGGGAAAGCTTGCGATTCAGGTCTTACTGGATTGATATCGAGACAGATGAGGCAGTCCCCGATACTTCTTCCTCCCGATAGACTGGTCGGAGCACTGCCGAAAGCATTGAAATTTGAAGCGGCCAAGCAGTCTGTCAAGGTTCCTGCACGTGTGCGAAGGATGGAAGACGAAGGTCTCGCAGAAGAGGATACTTTCGAAGCAAACGTTAGGGGGGTCATCAATGAAATAGAACTCTCCAAGCGAAGGCAGCTGCGGTGCTGGAATTGTGGGGAGCTTGGCCATATTCGTAGCCGATGCAAGAAGGAGAGACGTGCACCTTTTCCGACGTCTGAAAACTAGAGAGGGTCGATGCGAAAGGGCAATCGTCGGCACGTAACCAGTATGCCGCAAAGAACACTGCCATATTTGCCTCTTCTGAATCCAACCAAAACAGCGTGTTTGTGTGACGGAGACGATCATAAGGCCTGCCTGACATTGTCGAAAAACCGAACAACTATCAAATCAACAAAGTGCTGACTACGAACTGCAACAGGAGACCTGGCAAGGATACACGGTGAAGTGGAAACTGCAATGACTATAGGAGGCACCAGCTTTGAACATCCAATGCTGGTTGCTGATATGACACCATTTATCTAAATACGCTTTGATGTATTTTTATAAATAAAGAGATAGATAGATAGATAGATAGATAGATAGATAGAAGGAGAAATTATGATCGGAATGAACATCATGAATTCTCGAGGCTTCCAATTGGATTTCAAAAATGGAACACTGAAAGTGAACAACGAAGAAGTGATACTACATGGGAGAGATGAGGAAATAATTCGTTTGTTGCTGGCTGGAGATGCTCTGATTCCAGAAAGTAGCGAGATGATTCTCACCTGGATGGAAAAGTAAAGGAAGAAAGCACCGTCATGTTTTTTCCTAGACTACGCATGACTCCAAAACAGAACGAGGGATCTCTGGTGTACAGAGCCTGGTACACCTGGATGGAAAAGTTAAGGAAGGAAGCACCTTTATGTTTGAGCCCAGATTTCGCACGACTCCAAAATAGAGCAAGGGATTGTGGAAAGAGCCTAATACAAGTGAATAGGACTGTGTCCGTCAGAGTGATTAACGAGCTTGGAGAAAGAAGGCTCTGCTCGTCAACTTTTTCTGTGGTGCGACAAGTAGTGTGTGGGACTGAAACGACCATTCATGATTTCACGGGAGAGATAGAGAACTAGTTGCCCCCTCTTCGAAGGATCTGGATAAGGGAACAGCGACTGAGAAGCCTGAAAGTTACTCACGACTTGGTCTAGTTGATGGAATGAAATTTTGGCACGCCTTCGTTTGGAATCGATTGGCTTCTGGTACATTCTAGCCATTGACTTTAAAAGCCTTATAAAACTCAATGATTCTAGCTAAACTAAACTGATGCATGGATTGAATCTTTCGTAAAAAGTGAGACACATAATATACAGGGTTATTCCTGAGGTCATGCAAAAAATAATTTTTTTTGTGAGTATGCGATTTTAGTAAGCCTTGAATTCAGGCAATACAATATGGTTTGTTACTATGGTAATGTTGATATCTCTAGTTATTTTCGTAAAATTTTGAATGCAAGCTCGTTGTCCTTGGATACGCTAACAAACATCAGGGAGGGGGAACAAATGTTTCTAATGCTTGTTACGGTTCATTTTGAAATTTTTATTTGAATGATTATTTTGATGATAAACCACTAGAAATTTTGCTCCTTCACCATCTCAGGCAGAAAAGGAATAAAAATCCAAAATTCGTATAACATTTATATTGATGCAATTACATAAATAACTAAATTATCCAAGATTTTTCTGAATTCTTTTTGACCATTGTCAATGAAATAAGGTACTTGGAACATGTGTTTGGGTAACAGAAATATGAACTTACCTTGTAGGATACTTATTGAATATTCTGGCTCGCTCTGTACATATATTTTCTTGATTTTAGTCATTGTTAAGTAGATTAGTATAAGCCCAGCCTCGTTCTTTATAACCAGCCTCACTCGTTCGCATCTGAAAGAAGAAAAATTAGTAAAACTTTCCGTTTCGGATAATCTCAATGTTTTTTTTGGGTATCTTGCGTAGATTTGTCAAAGTCAGCCGTTTAGCAATGTTGCTAACAGTTGGAAGTTAACTCGCATTTCTCTTGACTGTCAAAACCAATTATTAGTAGTTATATAGTTATTGGTAACTTCTCACCCCACTATTTTAACGTCGACAATTTTGACATTCACTTTTCCTAAAGAAGGTAGAGACCTGTCTTACCTGTGTTGCAAGTTTGCAAATTTCAAGGAATAATCCTGTATCATCCTGCAAATTCTGTGTAGTTTAGTGAAAACTATTGATGCCGAGTGCATAATTGTATCTGGTGGGATTTTAACACAAAGGATTTTTGACAAATAGTCTGTTGGTGAGTCTTTTCTTTTTTTTTGTTTTTTTGATTTTTTTGTTATTTTTATAGCCTCGTGGTAGCATAAGCTTGTGATGAGTTTTCAGGACTATAGAGTCTCTTTGCTGTTTCTTGTTTTGTGCACCAAATAGTCCATTCAAGTTGTAAAATTCACTCAAAAGGGCCATCCTCAATCTACGATGAGTTTAACTAAATACGTAATTTCCCAACTCACCTTTTGATACAGTCGCCTTATTCGAGTTTCCATTTTAGGCCCAAAACCAAAAACCTCAAGACGTATGTTCCAAAGCACACAATTTCTTCACAAACGTGTATGCCGCAAAAACGTTTCGGATCACCCTGTGTATCTTGTTTGGACTGATACTGCTGTTGAGCCCCTTACTAGTGACCCATCTCTTGATAAGCACAAACTACCCCTACCGAGTTTCACACCACGTCCACACATCATGCAAGCAAGTAACGTTTTATATTCATTAGGCAGATAAAGTCAATTGCCATTTTTCAAACGTATCCGCAAACGTATATGTAACGCATCGTTTCACGTTAATGAGGAAACAAGCCATATAAAGCCACTTATCACCGTATCAATCGCTCATACGTATACCGATCTTCCTTATAAATGTCAGGTACAAGTTGTGTCTGTCACACTTTTCTCGTGCACCCGGTATACAAAAAAATATTTTTTTCTGGCGGTTCATGTTAATACCTTGGTATTTAAAGTCCCTATCTATCTTGCATGATAAGCGAGCTGCAGACTAAATATACGGAAACACCCTGTACATATGTCATGTCATGTTGTGATGTTCCATCGTTTGAATTCGAACTAGATATATTCGTGTTTTATTTTGAAAAATATGAATGCTATATAGTTGACCACTTTGTGTTTGCCGATGACGACGATCTGGATGATGGCATCATCATGCAGATAAATAAATAAATAATAATAATATAATATAATAATAATAATATAATAATAATATAATAATAATAATAATAAATATTAAATAAACCTTCATGATGAAGAATTATTGGACAATAGAGCTGTACTGTATGGTTTTTTAATTTAAACCATTTGAAAAATGCTCAGTGTATGAAGTTGTTTCGGTTCAGAAAGGAAATACCATAACAGCCGACATGTTTATTTCCTTATTTATTTTAGAGCTTTGATGAAATGTTTAAATTTTGTAAACAAAAAGTATCGACTGTTACCTTGGATCAGCTGTTTTGTTGACACATTTTTGACGTCTCTGTCGTTCAAAAGACAGATATTCGTAGGCGGTTAAGTATACCGGAGGGGTTCGTAACGATACGTACAACGTAACGCAAATCTGTCAACGTATCCTGCTTAACACCGCATTATTATTGTTCTACAATAATTGTTGATTTTGCTATGTTATTGTTTTACTGACTTGTCATCATAACATAACTGGGAGTGTGCCGATGTTTATTGTTGTCCATGAGCAATTTCCAAATAAATTTAAATTTGACAAAATATTGGGTAAATATATTTGTACTAGTTTGTTCTATTGTTCACGTAATTGTTCTCGTAATGTATACTATTATCATGTTTTGTATTGTTTTTATACTTTAGCATTTTTGCATTTGTATTTGCTTTGTCCATCAAATTTATTTAAATTTTTCTGTGGCAATAAAGCATATTTGATTTGATTTGATTTCTGCACTTGCGCAGTTCGATACGTATACGGATACGTTTGAAATTTTGGTTTGGCCTTATCTCCCTATTATAATTTCACGTATAACGTAATCAAGATTCACTATGTTTAAATTCGAGATCAACATTCAAAACTATATGCGTGTGAGGCTGCGTTCATGATTAGGTTAGATTAAGTCTATTTTTTTGCTTTAATAGACATGGGTTATTTTGGGACTTTGAGTATTTATTTGATTGAGTAGTTTCCTGTTTCGGAGTAGATCATTAGCATGAAGGGAAACTATTGAAGATTGACCCCTCCTACTCTCCAGAGTTTGGTGAACAACTGGGTAGTTTTGGCCGCAAGCTAATAGTAATTTAATTTGATACTCTTGTCTTAATCCTTTTCAGAGCTTCATCACTTAAAAATGTTTAATCCCTCTTTTTGTCTTGCCTCTTTTTTTTAATCCATTTTTTTTTTTATTGTAATAAATTTGGGTCTCAACGTTGTAAGGGTGTTTTGTTAGGCTATACAGGGTGTCCCAGCAAGGGTGGCCACCGGCCATATCTCAGAAACTAGTGGACCTAAAAGTTCAGGAAAAAAAATACGATCACTAAAGTGGCCACGAGAAAATGCTGGGAAATATTTATAACTTCGAAATTTTTCCGCTAGGGGGCGCAATCAAAGCTTAAATATTAAAATTCGAAATTTCTCCGGAAATTCTCAGATTGAGGTATATCTTTATCAACATGGTTAGAAAACCTAGACAATTTCACGTCTTTTTGGTACAGGGCTCATTGGCGTACCGATCTTCGTGTGAGTAGGGGAAGGTAGTGAAAGTGTAATTGTTCAAGTAGCTGTAACCTATTAACGACTTGTCCAATTTTGTTGCGTATAGGCTTGTTTAGAAGATAAATGTGAGTACTTTCGAACTTTGTATCCAGTAGTGCGTGATTGTCTCCAGCAAAATTGCTAGAAGGGGTAACTTGAATTAAAAACAGTGTTTTTCATTTTACCGCAAAAATTTAAATGGTATGGTATAATTCTGATAAGAGCATCGAAAGGTACATTAAATTTACAAGAAAAAACCTTTGAAAAGCAGGTGGATATCTTTTTTCGTTTTCGAGTTATTGACGAGAAAAGAGTTTTTGACACTCGAAAAGTTGTTTGTTGTGTAGTTCTATTGCAACCTGCTTTTTTTTTTGGCTTCAATAATAATAACTAGTCCAAATTATGTAAAATTCAATGTTTTCATTTGTTATTTCAATAGAACAAAACTCATAATAAATGAAAAATATTTTGATGAGCATCAATCCCAATCTAATTATGTATTAAATATTGCAATGATGGGTTGAAAAAAAATACCTAGATTTTTTTGTAGAAAAACATCGGCGGGTTTTCATGGAGATAATTGAAACAGATATTGCAATCATAACAATCTCTTAATTATCATTTTAACATTCTCTGTTAAAATGTCTTACACCAATGCCGAGGCTTTTGATATGCTCGCCGTATATTTTCAATGTTTTGGAAATGCTCCGATTGCGGCACGTGAATACGCTGCAAGGTATCCTGAACGAAGGCACTACAGCAGAAAGGTATTTCGGCGAATGGCAATACGTTTGAGAACAACGGGAAGTGTACAGCTCAATTCAGTTCCAATCAGAAGACGTCCGGTAAGAAACCATGAAGACAATATTATAAACGTTCTCGCTTACGTCGAAGCTTCACCGCATTTGAGCACAAGAGAAATTTCCCACCATCTAGGATTAAGTCGTTCTTCAGTGCTCCGAATTTTAAGAGACTTCAAACAACTTTTCGAGTGTCAAAAATTATTTTCTCGGCCAGAACTCGAAAACGAGAAAAGATATCAACCTGCGGTTTTGAGGTTTTTTCTTGTAAATTTAATCTTTATTTCGATTCTGTTATCAGAATTATACCGTACTATTTAAATTTTTGAGGTGAAACGAAAATAACAGTTTTTAATTCAAATTACGCCTTCTAGCAACTTTCCTGGAGACAATCACGCATCACTGGATACGATATACGAAAGTACTCACATTTATCTTGCAAACAAGCCTATACGCAACAAAATCGGACAAGTCGTTTATAAGTTACAGCCACTTGAACAATTACACTTTCACTACCTTCCCCTACTCACACGAAGATCGGTACGCCAATGAGCCCTGTATCAAAAAGACGTGAAATTGTCTAGGTTTTCTAACCATGTTGATAAAGATATACCTCAATCTGAGAATTCTCGGAGAAATTTCGAATTTTAATATTTATGCTTTGATTGCGCCCCCTAGCGGAAAAATTTCGAAGTTATAAATATTTCCCAGCATTTTCTCGTGGCCACTTTAGTGATAGTTTTTTTTTTCCTGAACTTTTAGGTCCAGTAGTTTCCTAGATATGGCCGGTGGCCACCCTTGCTGGGACACCCTGACAGAGCGGTTATCTTTGTAGATACGTTTTTTTATTGTTGTTGGGACGCATCGTTTTGGAATGTTTGTTTGCGATTTGCAGTTTTGCTTCCTTTATTGAATTATTGTAGTACAGTCGCATTGGAAAGCAATTATTATTGAAGCTGATTGAATGTTTGCGCGTTTTATACAGGGTGTCCGGGAAATGTGGGAGATCTCTCGGATTCAGATAGAACATTAAAAAATAAGATGACAAGTTCCCATGAATTTTTTTCCTAGCGGCCCTCCCTACGGAGATACGGCCCCCTAAAGGACCCCACTGGAAATCGGTTTTTCTTGAATAACTTTTAAACGACTCAATATAACTCAATGAAAATTTAATATGATAAACAGTAGTAAGGACCTCTCAAAATACTTCCCTTAAAACATAATTAGCTTGTTTAGTTTACCAGGGACGGACTAGATTGTACATTTTAACGCTCAAATTTTTAACACCCTGTATGATAAGGAGTTAAAAAAAATAAATTTGGATACCTTGAACATTAAGCTAAAGAAAAGGTACTCCTGTTCATTGTCGATAAAATGAACCATTTTCGAGAAAAAACAATTTTTATTAAACAAAACCTCGAAAAAAGCCATGACGAAGTGGTGCTCTTGACGAAATTGTGAACCTAACGCTAGGAAAAAAATTTATGGGAATCAGATAGAACATTAAAAAATAAGATGACAAGTTCCCAAAATTTTTTTTTCCTAGCGTTAGTTTCACAATTTCGTCAAGAGCACCACTTCGTCATGGCTTTTTTCGAGGTTTTGTTTAATAAAAATTGTTTTTTCTCGAAAATGGTTCATTTTATCGACAATGAACAGGAGTACCTTTTCTTTAGCTTAATGTTCAAGGTATCCAAATTTTGTTTTTTTTGACTCCTTATCATACAGGGTGTTAAAAATTTGAGCGTTAAAATGTACAATCTAGTCCGTCCCTGGTAAACTAAACAGGCTAATTATGTTTTAAGGGAAGTATTTTGAGAGGTCCTCACTACTGTTTATCATATTAAATTTTCATTGAATTAAATTGAGTCGTTTAAAAGTTATTCAAGAAAAACCGATTTCCAGTGGGGTCCTTTAGGGGGCCGTATCTCCGTAGGGAGGGCCGCTAGGAAAAAAATTTATGGGAACTTGTCATCTTATTTTTTAATGTTCTATCTGAATCCGAGAGATCTCCCACATTTTCCCGGACATCCTGTATAAATACCGATATATTTTGGATATATTTTGTTTGTGTATTCAAATCTTATCTTGAAAATAGGCAACAAATTGTAAGGGCAAATGGTTCTGCTTCTGATTGTAAATTAATCACCAGTGGCGTTCCACAAGGTTTGGTTCTAGGGCCCATTCTTTTTCTGTTATACATCAATGACATCACCTACCTGAAAATCAACGGACGATACCAGCATTACATGGAGTGATTCTGATGCCTTGTCCCTGCATTATAATATTTCCAAAGATCTTGTCACAATCAAAGCTTGGTCTGATTCCAATTTCTTGTGTTTCAACGTTTATAAAACGGTGGCCTTATCTTACAAAGGAGCTCTACAACCATTACTGCTTCATAACAGAAACATCAAATACGTCGAGTCGGTAAAATTCCTGGGTTTAAATATAAATGCTAATCTTAAGTGCTCTCAAAAGCTCTCTTCGGCTTGCTTCGCAATTCGTTCAGTTTCGAAAGATCTGAATATTTCCTCTGCTAGACTCACATACTTGTCTTTATTTGAATCTAACCTTCGCTACGGCCTTCCTTTTTGGGGCTGCTGTACCATCGAACAATTCCAGAGCATTTTCAAGTTGCAAAAGAGAGCAAGACGCTATGTATTCGGTTTAAAGAGCAAGGCTCACTGCAAACATTACTTTAAAAAATACAGCATCCTCACGCTTCCTGCTTTGTTTATTTTAGAGACAGCCTGTTTGGTACGTGAACACCAAATCACCTCTCCTGAAAAGCCACAGCATAAGTATCCCACCAGGAATTCGTGTCTCGATATCTACCTACCCTTTCCCACCACCGATCTAACAAAAAATTCTATCATTTACAACGCCAAGAAGCTATACAATCATCTACCGCTACACCTCAAATCTATTCCCACATTTACTATCTTCCGTAAAGAAACGAAAACCCTACGCTAGCCCTTGTTGGCACCGGGGTGTTGAAATCAGCTAGGCTTTGAAAAAAACATTCATCTACAAATACTAGCCGATTTGGACACTCCGACTAGAATGCTGAAACCAGTGAGCTTTCGTAGTGGATATATATTTACAGATGCTACGGTTGTTTACACTCAAGTTAAATGCGGTATAGCTAGTTTGTCAAGAGATTGGCAGGATATAGATAATTAGTCCGTTTAAAAAGTGACGCTCCTGCCCAGCGTAGCCGGTGGATGTTCTCTTGAATATCGTTTAAAAAGTAACGCTCCTGCCCATATTGCTGCTCCTGCCCGAGAAAAAAGGTGCGTTCCGACCCAGCGTAGCCGGTAGATCTTCCGTTGAATATTGTTTAAAAAGTGACGCTTCTGCCCATATGGCTGCTCCTGCCCGAGTAAAAAGGTACGCCCTTGCCCAGCGAACCAGTTCGTTGGTTAGCAACAGGTAAACATTTAAATTATTTTTGTAAATCATAATGCATGTGTTGTGTATGGGTATTATGAGAATTCTGTATTATTCCCACTACCCACAACATGCCACTACGAAAGCGCACTAGTTTCAGTACTCAAGTCGGAGTGTCCAAATCGGCTAGTATTTGTAGATGAATGTTTTTTTCAAAGCCTAGCTGATTTTAACACCGCGGTGCCAACACACGCTAGCATCTGTAAATATGCCTCCCGGAAAGACCTTTTTATAATGTGAATGAGTTTTTCACGAAATAGTTCCATATCTCTGTTTGGGCACCATAAGTGGCAGTTTGACAATTACTCATTGGTGGAGTGGAAGTTGTTCTAGGGCATTCAGTAAACATTGGAGTATTCATATTTTTTAGAGGTCAACAATTGCCTAGTTTGGTAATTCATACAACACGGGTACTTCCTCTGTAAATAATACCAACTAAACATTGCTTCATTGCAAGCGAGCTAGTAGGGTCAAAGTCAAGAGTCAAGTTCAAATTGAACTAAAGTAGCGCACCTCGACTGTTTATTTCCTGAATAGAAACTGGATATGAACACGTTTTGGTTGAAATAATATAAACAAGCCCAAGTTCCTTGTTTGATATTTAAGTCAGAAATAATTACATGCTGCAGGCAGTGCGGAAACAAGATGACTACAGATTTATAAATTAAATTTCGAGTTCACCGATTTCGCTCACCCCACCTGATGTTTATTTTTTGAATGGGAAGCGGAAAAAAAACGTGAGAAATCGTTGGTTCCTTGTTTGATTCCTAACACCGCAGTATTATTGCTCTACAATGATTGTTGATTTTGCTATGTTATTGTTTTACTGACTTGTCATCATATCATAACTGGAAGTGTGCCGATGTTTATAGTTGTCCATGAGCAATTTCCAAATAAATTTAAATTTGACAAAATATTGGGTAAATATATTTGTATTAGTTTGTTCTATTGTTCACGTAATTGTTCTCGTAATGTATACTATTATCATGTTTTGTATTGTTCTTATACTTTAGCATTTTGCATTTGTATTTGCTTTGTCCATAAAATTTATTTAAATTTTTCTGTGGCAATAAAGCATATTTGATTTGATTTGATATGGTGTATTTTGGATATTTTTCGGAATATTGTTTTTGGTGTTATTATTTGTTTTCTCATGTACGATATTTACGTACATATTGTTTAAGTTTTAAGTGTTTTGAGGTTGCGCTTCTAGGTTATTTTTTTTGTGAATTTTTGGTCTTGCGGTTGTTGTTTATTTCTGCGACCTTTTATTTCTGCTAGACCTTTTGAATTTTTTTTTCATTGCTTTTTTTTGTTTTTGTAAACGAGAGGTCGGGTTGCCTCTGCGGATAAACGCGTATACATACGAAAATACATATTTCACAATTTATTTTTTCTCTCTCTCTTTTCTCGCCAACTCTTTTTGACATTCAATACTGAACATGGATACATACGATAAAATTTCATATGACTTGATCGATCTGGATGATGGAAGTGGTTCATCGGGACCGGGACATACCACAATGAATGCGCTATATCGTAGTTCGGATAATTCACATGCAATTAACATGCCTCCAAGTAACACAAAGGGAAATAATCCAGTCCTAGATCAACCCATCGACCTTTCTATTGATAATAGAAATGATGTTTTCACGGAGTTGCATGCACATCGAACATTTGCAGATCAGTCAATTCAGACAGAAACTCAAGCCACCGGTTTCAGCGGACCACCATGCCAACCTTCTGCATTTTCTCTTGATCCTACTTTTCATTTTACGCCATTTTCTGGACAATATGTGAACCCATCCGGAAGAAATCGATGTCCTTATATGAACTCTCAAATCAATCAGGCTACTGTAGAACTACATTCAAGTGGACTATCAACACATTCACAGTATAACGGTCGTCCTTCAGTACAAATCATCCAACTTCACATCAAATGGACTTTGGAAATTCTACTTCTCATCAAGATCCCCGAAGTATGAATTTGGCAAATCAGTTTGCAAATATGGAATATTTCCCAAAGAATAAGCCTCTTCCTGCTTTTAGTCAGCGTCCAATGCCTTCTACGAATGAGATTAGCCGTTGGAATTTATCGTATAATGGACAGACCAGCGTCAACAACTTGGAACGTCTTGAAGAAATAGGGAAATCCAGAGGAGTTACCAAAGATCAACTTATCCGTTTTGCGCCAGACCTATTCAGTGGAGATGCTATTTTGTGGTACAGGACATGCTTTTGTGGTACAGGACATGTTTACTGACAGAGATGATCTTGTCTATCAGCTTCGTGAAGCCTTTCAACGAAAATTGATCATGAATTCAGCTTATGGGATGAGATACGAGAACGCACTCAAGGAGCCCAGGAGAAAATTTTGACTTATGTGGTCGCTATGCAAAATTTATTCAAAAAACTGCCGTAGATGCCTTCTGAGAACATCAAATTAAATATCATTCGTCGTTATTTGCTTCCATATATACAGAGCCGTCTAGCCACAAATCATATCGCTAATCTGCAAGAACTCATTCGATTGGCCGGAGCAATTATTGAGGGAACAGAACTAACGTTTCGGCGTTTTGCACCTTCTCCAACAAGTCATCGCCAACTTCTGGAACCTGAACTGGGGTATCATAAACCATCATCTTCTATAGCCCTTATAGACTGGCTACTACAACCCTTAATCGTCAATGAAAACCGAATTGAGGCAGTCAACGCTACAAGACCACAGCATTGCTGGAACTGTGACCAGAATGGACATAGGTATATTTCGAGAGTGTGACAAACCTAGAACCATATTCTGTTATCGCTGTGGAAGAAAAAATACGACTAGCAAATCTTGCGAGTCGTGTTCAAAAAACTCCAATCTGGCAAGGCAGTAGGTCGAATACCTTGTCTATTGAAAAATTCGGCCGATAAACTTTCCTCAACACCGAGCTGTGCCTTTCGCCGTCTTGGACTATGTTCTGGCTCATGTTGAGAATGATAGGCGTGAGAATTTAAACTTGGAAATTTATGGATTGTTGGACAGTGGAGCCTCCCGCACCATCATTGGATCATCGGGATGGACAATATTGGAACCTTTATGTAAAGTATGCTATAGTTCAGTTTCCCAATACACCGTTGCTAATGGACAGTCTTGTGATGTCATTGGTACAATTTTATTGCCTGTGAAATTGCGAGATAGGATGCTTATTTTGGAAACGCTAGTAGTACCATCTTTACCACAAGAACTGATTCTTGGAATTGACATTTGAGAGAAAATGGGAGTTATACCAGATCTATTGTCGGACGAGTGGACATTTAAAAATAATTCCTTTCAACATAGGGAAGACATAGCAGAATCAGTGGAAAATTTGACCCCTGCACAAAAATCAAAGCTGGATCAGCTGACCGACGAATTGTTTTTGAAAATGGAGGAGAAACTGGCATGTAGAAATGCAGTTGAATTGACCATCAAGACTGAATCACCACCGATAAAACAGAGATATTATCCCCTCTCTTACGCTCTTCAAAAAGAAGTGAATGCCGAACTTGCACGAATGCTTGCTGATGACATTGTAGAACCCTCAACTTCGCCATGGTCGTCATCGATAGTCATGATACGGCAAAAATCTGGAGGATGGATATTTTGCGTCGATTATCGTGCACTGAATATGGTTACTGTTTCAGATGCCTACCCCATTCCTTTTGTATCATCCACGCTGGACAAATTGGGAGACGCAAAATATCTAAGTACGCTGGATATAAAATCCGCATATTGGCAGATACCAGTTTCGAAAGGCTCTAGACCACTCACCGCCTTCACAGTGCCAACCAGAGGACTGTTCTAATTCAAGCGTATGCCCTCTGGATTAACTAATGCTCCGGCTGTATGGCAACGCCTAATCGATTCTGTTGTGGGAGTTGATCTGGAGAAGAACGTCTTCGTGTACTTGGATGATGTTATTATTTGTACGGCTACATTCGAACATCACTTGGAAGTATTGCGTGACATCATCACTCGAATCTCAAAAGCCGGACTGACCTTAAACAGACAAAAATGTGTTTTCTGCAAGCCAGAACTCAAATATCTCGGCTACAATGTGAACTCATCAGGCTTATTAGTGGACTTAGAAAAGATAGATGCCATTCTTCGAATCCCAACCCCAAGAAATGTCACCGAAGTTAGAAGAGTTGTTGGATTAGCCTCATTGTATAGACGCTTTGTACTCAATTTTTCTACTCTCATTGCACCTATGACATCGTTGACTAGAAAAAATACCAAAGTTAGTTGCAACAAGGACTGCGGGGATGCCATTAGCAAAGTCAAGGAACATCTCATCCGAGCACCCGTCTTGACGTGTTCTGACTTCGAAAAGCCGTTCGTGATTCAATGTGATGCATCTGACTATGGTCTCGGGGCCATTCTTTCGCAGACTTTGGATGGTGAGGAACGAGTGATCTGCTACCTGAGTCGTTCTTTGAATAAAAACGAGCGAAAATACAGTACCACGGAGAAGGAGTGTTAGGCTGTGCTGTTTGCAATCGAGAACTTAAGACCATATGTGGGGATAGACTGCGAAACTTGTTCTGCTAACGGGATTGAAGAGGTAGTTGGAGGAGCGTGACCTGGCTTTAATGGAAGAAGGCATGGATCCAGGTTCGTTCCAATTTGAGATCCCTGATCCCAATCACAGAACACATAAACAAAGTTTAGAAGACAAACTGACGTATAAAATTTTACGGAACAATGCGCCACGGAACGAAGTGGATGCGAATCAAACTATCAGACTTGGATAATGTATTATTGAAGATTTCTGTAATATATTATACAGTTCCCTTTACATAAAAGCACTGGCATTGACTTTGACGTTGAAAATGTCTTTATTTATTAAATAAAGATAAAAACTTGGAATAGATGTGGTTTTTTCGGTTTTTCTTGAATGTCCAGAACCATCTGGGGATGGGGTCAGTGTGGGCTTCCTATCAGCGCTGCGGGGCGCTGACCCTGTGTGATGGTGACTATGAGAAAATGCCACTCACTCCGGAGGTCTCGGGAAGCGGTGCATGGCTCCATGTGGCGTGGGACGGCTGTGCAGTACAAAACTCGTCGAGGAACACTACAGGTAGGATAACTACAACTGTAGAGGAGGAAATCGGAAATCTTGAGAAACAATTCGGAGAGACTGCAAAGGCTCTGGAAGACGAAACCGACGAAGTGAGAAGGCAAGTGGCAGTAATCATGAAACAACCAGACGTCACAATCGAGCCGAGCAAAGGTACTAGTGCTAAAATGGAGACTGATACCGTCCGAGTACACATGAAAGCCCCTCAGTTTGCTGGCAAGCTGTCATGGAACAACTACCATCGTCAGTTCGAGGCAGCAGCAAGGGCAAATGGATGGACCAGAACTGAAACAGCCCTGGCATTGACTTTGGCACTTCGTGGGAAGGTCACGGAAATCCTGCAGACGCTGAACACCCAAGAGCAAGAAGACCACGACGTTCTGGTCAAGCATTTGGAGCTGCGATATGACTTCTACCACTCTCAGCTGAAAAACCGCTCCCAGAAGACCAACGAGAGCCTGCAGGAGTTTCAAGCTGATGTAGCTCGCTTTGCTCGACTGGCTTACCCAACCACGCCAGAAAGTGTCATGGATTGGCTTGCAGTTCAGGCCTTTCTGGATGGACTTCGAGACCAGGAAATAAGGCAGTCCCTGATACTCCATCATCCTGATAGATTTTTGGATGCGCTCCCAAAAGCGCTGGAATTTGAAGCGGCGAAGGAGTCTGTCAAGGCTCCTGCACGCGTACGAAATATGGAGGAAAAGGATCTTCCGGAGAAGGACAACGTCGAAGCAACTGTGAGGAGGGTCGTCAAGGAGATAGAGGCGTCAAAGCGAAGGGAGCTGCGATGCTGGAATTGTGGAGAGCCTGGCCACTTTCGTAGCCGATGTGAGAAAGATGTGAGCGCGCCTGCTTTGGAGTCGAAGGTCAATGTGAAGGGGCAATTGTCGACCTGTAACCGGTATTTCCCGAAGAAAACCGCCATCATAGTTGCCTTTTCAAGACCCAAACAGAACAGCATGTTTGTGGATGGCTGAATCAATGAAAAATATCGCACTATGCTACTGGATACAGGTGCGACAAAAACGATCATCAGGCCTGATATTGTCAAAACAGCGACAATGATCAAACCAACTAGTGGCGTCTACGAACTAAAACAGGAGACCTGGCAAGAATGCATGGTGAAGTAGAAGCGATAGTGAGTATGGGAAGCACCACCTTCAAACATCCAATGCTGGTTGCTGATATTGAAGAAGAAATCATCATCGGGATGTACATCATGAACTCCCAAGGCTTCCAATTGGATTTTAGGCATGGCATCTTGAGAGTCAATAACGAAGAGGTGATTCTACATGGGAAGGAGGAGGAGGAGATGGCTCGTGTACTGCGAGCTGGGGATGCTTCGATTCCAGAAAGGAGCGGGTTAATTATGTGGGGTCGTCTGGATGGAAGAGTCAAATAAGGAAGCATCGTTATGTTTGAGCCTAGACTACACGGTTCCGGAATAGGACCAGGAATGGCTTGTGGAAAGAGCCGGTACAAGCGAAGGGGACTGTGCCTGTCAAAGTGATGTACGTCAACTATCACTCAGTGAGCTTGGCGAAGAAAACGCCGTTGGGACTCTGCTCGTCGATTTCCTTCGTGGTGCGACAGCTGTGCAAGACTGAGGCGACTTCCCGAGTTCACTGGACATAAAACGTTGTCGGTTTGTGCGGTTGCTGTTGGTTGGTTGGTTTCATGTTTCCGGCCGAGATTGTCACCTCATGTTTAACAGTCATCGTAACCTTATCACAATTTGGTCTTTAAACTCGTTGGTCACCATTGAGAAGTTTGAGATCGAGTCGGAGTCATAGCTTTGGATCAAAGCGTAGTTGCTGACCTACCTGCTGAGCGTGACGACTGACGTCCCTGATCACCTAATCCTCACTGGTTGTTCCTGATTGAGGAGAGGCAAAGGTTTTACCTGGAGTTGAGCCATGATCTTGTGGCAAGGACAATTAATCAATGAGTTAAGGTATTTCAAGCTTTAATTATTATTGGGCAAGGCTAGCCACCCATCGTTATGTTGTGGGATAACCAAGCATTTGAACTTGCCCAATTTTTTTTAATTGTATTAAAGTGATAAACGCACACTTTAATACAAAAACACCTAAAAACACCGAATACCAAATATCAGCCGTTTAATCACACTAGTTATTTCACAATAGATTTTCAAAGTTGACATCGACGCTGAGAAAATTCAATCGAAGCAAAAAGCGCGGAAAAGTTTTGACGTCTTAACGCGTAACTTTGGCAACCATTTGAATGTTTGAACTCCAAAGTGACATTGAGTAAGTTTATTTCGTAGTTTTCGAAAAAAAAAAGGATGATATAATAATTATCACATTCTGCCGCAGTGTATAGGTACCAATTCAAATGTCTAAACAAATTTTTATTCGCGTGCCAGATGACGAAAATCGGCGAACAAAATTGCTTAAAGTATGCAGAAGTGATGTAGAGAATATCTCATTGGAAAGAAATGTTATCTACACTATCGGACAAAAGTAAAGCAGCTTTTATGATTAAATCAAATATTTAAATATTGAAAATAAAATAAGTAAATCTAAAAATTATTTACCATTTATTACGAAGCCCCTTAGTGAGATGCCCTTATAAGCAGAATATGGTTGTTATTGATTGACATTTTTTTTAGTAGGTGACAACGACAAAAGTGAAGCAACTTTTCTAAGAACCAATTTTTATTCAACTTTCACAAAAGAAATGGGGCTAATAGGTCATAACAACATAAAAGTGATGTATTTTGATAATTAAGTAATGGGATAACCATCATTGTTACCCATAACTTTTTGTCCACGACGCGGCATAGATGAAATCAACTTTTGGATACTAGTGTCCGGCATATTCGTCCACACTTCGTTAATTTTATCAATCCATGACTGTTTATCTGAAAATCTTGTGATACGAATACGACGTTCCACTTCTTGCCATAAGTTCTACATAAGGTTAAGGTCCGGGGATTTCGCAGGCTGGAGACGCCGATAATTATTTTCCTGAAACCATTCTTCAACCAGGCGCGATGAATGCTTTGGGTCATTGTCAATTATTGATTCCGACTTATTTCTACAGAATTCCGCAAATTAAGTCGGAATTCTAAGAATTCCGTGAAATAATCTCAGAATTACGACTTAATTTTTAAGAATTCCGTGAAATGATCTCAGAATTCCGACTTATTTTCAAGGAATTCCGTGAAGTCAAGTCGGAATTCCGAGATAATTTTATGGAATTCCGTGAAATCAAGTCGGAATTCCGAGATAATTTGGCGTAATTCCGTGAAATTGAGTCGGAATTCTGAGATCATTTCACGGAATACCGCTCGGAATTCCGTAAAGTTGAGTCGGAAGTCTGAAATCATTTAACGGAATTCCGTAAAATTAATTCAGAATTCTGAGATAATTTCACGGAATTCCGTGAAATAAGTAGGAGTCTCAAAATTCCGACGTTATCAAGGAACTCCGTGAAACTAGGTCAGAATTCAGAAGCTTAACTCTCAGTTTTCGGGAAAGTCGAAGGTGAGCTTACATCGCCATCTTCAAAAGAAGGGCAGCACTTGTTTTCTCCATACCTAATAGACTTACGATAATATATAATACAACCAAAGTTGTTCAGAATAACATCCACAAAAACTTTGTTTAAAATTTTTTTTTTCTCAAATCAATAATGAAACATCTACAGGGTGATTTCTTGATATGGCATGGTAGCGCGAAATGATATTGTGCACTCGTTGCTAGGCAACTCGCGCGAAATAACAGGAAAAGTGGATATCACACTGGACTACATATACAAGGTGTCTATTTAAGAATGGCCAGGTGCCAGATCTCAGAAAGTGTCCGTCAAGGGATGGAAGATGGAAGCCTTCATCGATAGTTGTAGCGGTCCTGAAGAGAGTCGGGTCCTGATGATGATTTGGAGCATGGTACGTTTGATCGCTCTCATTTACATGTTGTTCCACAGAAACCAATGGATGCCTCTGGCCACCGTCCACCCTTCATTGGCACAAGGCGTCCCAGATTGGCGTCGACACGATAGTAGTTTTGTGTCAAGGTGTGAGGCACTGTCCCTAGTCCTGGTGTGTCTACTGTTTGGAATATGTCGGCGAGGCATTGAATGCATACAAAGGGATCGACAGTCCGTTCCTCCAGTGTTATGGTGGCCTGATCCACGAGACGGTGAACAGAGCCAAGGAAAGAAGATCCTATTTGCTGACGATAGCCGAGCAGGAGAGCAAAAGACAGTATGGATGTCAGCCCATTGAACTCGCAACGGACGCTTTCCATTCAAGCAGGGATTCAAAGAGAGCGCAATCGGATACGTCACAAACTGCCAAATGTACATAGTGGACAGAATAATACTTTCGCCAATTGCCGTCTCTCATTATGAGTTGATATAGATAAGGATTTAGTGGGTATATGTTGATGATTTTAATATGGGATGTTATTGTTTATTTTTAGATGTTGTTAATACTATGTTTTGACCTGTATAGGATGATGTACTTATATGGACTTTCTGTTTTTCATATAACGGCTACCGGTCCCCAGAACCATCCAACTGGAAAATACGAAACTGGCCAGGAATCCACAACCTTCAGCCATATTACCAGTGATACCGTCCCTCTGAACTGAGTAAGGGGACCATATAAACACCCTGTAATAGGCAACTATTACCGAGATCAAGGAAGATCGGCCGGCCAACAATTCTTGCAAACGCAAGCATTAGCACTATTAGCAGTGAACAAGCGTTGAACGCACGGTGGTGCAGTACCACAGGCCAGGGCTTGGGAAAACTGAACGAATGGATGGCAGGACCGGAGCAAGAGATCTTAGCCACAAAATTTGTAAATATTTTTTAAGTTTTTTGTAAGGGATGAAGCATGTTCTCTTCTGGCATTGGGGTCCAATGCTCATGGGGTGAGGGCATATGTCACATTAGTACTGGAGGCAAATATACTTGGTGTAAATCCACCCAATTTGCCAATGGTAAAATCGCTGAGCGAGCGGCTTTGTTGCTAAAAATAGACACGTTCAGCAAGATAATAGTCAGTGGTTGGCTTAGCCAAACTACTTTCCATTGTGAGTAGTGTAATCCCTCTCACCCTGAGTAGTATAACCCCTCTTAGCCTCAAAGAACATGCTCCTCCTAGTGTTATGGTGGGGATAGATGGGATGTACCATGGACGATAATAAATGAAAGTTGCCTATACGGAGTATCTCTACTGTTCAGCCCAGCTACGTTCCCTAGAGCACGACGGGTGTTGTGGGTCCAGTCGAAGACCCAGTTTAACACCTTAGGTGACAATATATCAAAAGTTCCCAAGATGGCGTAACGGTTCTATCAAAACACAAAATTGCGGTTTTTCGTGATTTTTAAATACAAACAAATATAAATGAGTACCGCTATGGATTCCTTGACAAATTTCCTTCAAATTGGTTTTTTGATTTTTTTTCTAGCATGTCAAATAAAACAGGTATCAGCTGTCAAGCCTCACAACGCAAGAATGAGCATAGCTTTGAAACAACCAAAACAGACGATTGTATTTGGTATAATTTGCGGACGACGGACATTTTCTGAATTTAGTTAAAATTTTCAAATGCAAGGGTAGACAGAAAATTTTTCGTGTGAATTCTCGACAAAATTCCGCACAACTTTCATGTATTATACTTGTTTCTAGATTTCGAAATAAAAAAGCTACCCA
Source organism: Orchestes rusci (assembly GCA_958502075.1). Classification (NCBI taxonomy): domain Eukaryota; kingdom Metazoa; phylum Arthropoda; class Insecta; order Coleoptera; family Curculionidae; genus Orchestes; species Orchestes rusci. The sequence goes on from OY293305.1 coordinate 31,095,513, forward strand.
TGCGCTTTTCTGTAATTTAATGTCTTAGTGATACTACTCAAGATGCCCTCGTGAACAAGATATTGACAGATTTTTGCGTTACCTAGTAACCACCCAGTCACTGTTTTATTTCAAACAGATTATATCTCAAAAACTAGGACTTTTTTGCATCAAATAATTACAAAAAAACATTTAGCTTATTTATTTCGAGAGCTGGAAAAAAGTGTAATGCATGAAAGATGTGCAAAATTCAGTCGACATTCCAGACGAATTATTTTCACTATGCTTTTGTATTTGAAATCCCGAAATTGTGGAAAAGGAGAACCTCCTCTTCCAAATGAGACCACGATCGCGTCAAGTTGTTTTGAAGTTATGAGCATTCTTGCGTTGTAAGGTTTGACAGCTTATAGGTACCCGTTTTATTTGACATACTAGAAAAAAGTTCAGAAAAACAAAGGGGATTTCTCAATAAATCCATAGCGGTACTATTTATATTTGTTCCTATTCAAAAATCATGAAAAACGACAATGTTGTGTTTTGATAGCACCGTTACGCCATCTTGTGGCTATCTTGGGAACTTCTGATATATTTCCATCATTTTCCCTTTTCCATATTACCAAGTAATTTTTTTTCCACAAGTCTCTGGGATGCCTAGTTTCTTAGATCTGGCACCTTGCCATTCTTGAATAGACACCCTGTTCAAATCCTTATCGAACATAAAAAGTGTGCATTTTAAAACTCACCACCCACAACTCATTCTTCCATTTGAATATTTTGGGGTGGTAACTTTGGAAGTTGGAGGGTTGAACTAGAGCATCATCCTTTCTTTGAGTGAGTCGGGAGGAATGGCTCAAATTTCAGGAGTGTACTCTACACGCGAGAACAATGTAAAAAAACCTATATGTTCTTATCCGATATTCATCTCTAAATTTTATTTGGTATTCGGCATTTTACAAAACTTTAATCACTGGAACTTGAAATAAACGTTTAAGTTCTGCTAAAATACACAGACATTTTGTCAAGAATACGTAGATGTAAAATAGTTTGTAGTCTTGAGCATGGCATTATCTGAAAATTTTGAAAAATGTGTAAAAAAATGCGCTATAACTTGAGAACAAAAGAATATCGGATAAGAACATATGGGTTTTTTTACATTGTTTTCGCGTGTAGAATACACTTCTGGAATTTGGGCCATTCGTCCTGACTCACTCTGTAGAAATCGTGGGAAAAGGAGAAAGGGTTACCCAACAGGACTCCCACTTCTCTTCTTTTTGCGAAACAACAGCCTAAAGGTGGTATCCCGAGGCAACAACAACCTCGGATGAAGAAGCCGGGCTACTCGGAAGCTCGGCAACGGCGGCAGAGAGTGAGCGGACAGGCTGTCTGAAATCGTCAGCCAACGACTGTTCACACAACCCGGTGGAGAATCAGGCTGAGGCGTCAGTGGATGCGACTGATCAGTGAAGAGCGGAGGACGACTTAAGACCGGAGGATACGGGTGAAGTCAACCAACTTGGCATTCAAACCCAGTTGAAAAATCTCCCTATCGACTCAGCGGCCGAAGATGACTTGTCATCAAAAGGCAGCACCGTCCATATGGAGAATTTGGAAACTGAGGCTAGATTGCTGGAAGAGGAAGACACCATTCTGACCCCTGGGGAACAGTCAACCTCAAAAAAACCAGAGCCCAAGGCTAAAACAGCCAAGAACTACGTAAGGTAGATGGAAGGAAAGAAGGATGAAGAACTCTCCAAGAAAGAGAAAGACTTCATAAGGAAGAACAGGAAGCTCGTTGCAAAATTCGAGCGTAAGCAAGGGTTAAAGCAACATGAGAGCAACATGAGAGCCAAAGCGGAGGCCGCTGGTTATGTCCGATGCGGTGTCATCCTCAGCTGCAAACTAACCGGAGGAGCAAAATCCCCCAGCTTCTGGTAGGAAAATGCAAAAACAGATGCGTTCTAGCGAAGAAGAACAAAACACCGCGAAGAAGTCCAAAAACTCCAGAAGCTTCGATACGCCAAAAGAGCTGCAAGTGGTCGTCGTTTTATCGATCAGATCCCGATGGCAAAATTCCAGCCGACAGGTGGCCTGAAGTGGAAGCGAGGATATTGGACGCCATACTCGATCTAGACGAGCAGAGCGGCAACGAGGAGGTCAACTTTGCTGGGGCTGGCTGACAGAAAGGAGGCAATCGGCTGCATTAACCAAAAGTGAATTGACTTTCTAAAGCATGTAGTCGGCGGCTGCGGCAAAATTTGGCGGGGAGCCAAACTCGAGGTGTAACTAGACCCGAATTTTGAATCTGTCTTCGCGTCGATTGATATAATAATAATAATAATAATAAGACGTTTATTACTACAGCAAAAAGAAAACATATTGATACAAGTGTATGACTATCTGAAGATATTAATCAAATTAAGTGAAGGGCCGTTTTCAGCTTTCCTACAATAGTGTTGGGTGCTGTTTGGGCCGATGCTCGATGATGATCAGTGTGGATTCCGCCTCCGGTTCCGGTGAGCGATGCATCCATACTAAAGATCATCAACAAGCAGAACAAGGGCCTGAACACGCAAAGCTGGAGAGTTATCTCTTCGACAAACTGCAAGCCAGGGAAGGAGATCGCCTGCACGGTGGAAGACGATACCTTCGGGATACTGAGGAGCAACAACGGAAGCATCAAGTTCGAGTTAGGCACCCTGAAAGCGAGGCTTCCCAAGGACAAGAAAGATGGAACCAAGGAACCTGAAGTTGCGAGCAGTGCAAATTTATTTGCATCACTGCGAAGCGGCATCGGAGGACTTGATGCAATTTAGGACGGAGAATAAAGTAGATATCGCGCTGAGCCAAGAACCATGGCTCAATAGAGGCAAAATTCAAAAAATAAAACCGAAATACCACCATCCACAGTGTGTCCCAGATTCGGTTGTCTATACAGGGATCTTGGCTCCCATTATACCTACAGCAAAGGTTAAATGGAGAACGTTTTAGAGGAAACTTAGTGCATTCGATATTCGGTTCCAGATTAACGATCGGTCAATTGCATGGTTTTGGAAATATCGGCGAAAAACCGAAAATGGCGGATTTTGTTTTTTGCCAGTGAATCCGAAACGGTTAATTGGACAGCTATGAAAATGTGACATTATCTGGACACTTTTTTAAAACGAATAAAATGGTGTGTATGACATGTCTCAATCGTCTTTTGTTATCCCGCAACTCGCCTCAACTTTCATGTTTCTTATGGCCGCCGTATTGGATTTTTCGATTTTTGGAAAGAGTATAAAATTTCAAGTCTAGTGATGTCTCACAAGTGCATACAAGATTTAAATAACTTCGGAATATCACATTTCGTAGTTAGGACTCAATCTTTTCTAAGATGATTTATTTGACAGAAAACTGGTCTATAAGCAAAATCCTAGGAGGCTCTGATATGTCGTTGAATAATTCTGCCGAAAGATGGCGTTGTGGTCTATAACACCCCGCAAATAATAATTCAGTATGAAAAATGTGTTTACGTAAATAGCAGTAGGCTTCGCTGTCATTAAAATGATAAATCTGATAAACAAATTGTCGAAACCTATTAAGAATGCCCGGTATTCCCTATTCGGATGATGAAGAGTTGGATATGTTAGCGCTGTACTTGCAGTCACAGAGAAATGCCGACATTACCTCAGCAAGGTATTTGGAGATGTACCCCGAACGACGGCAGCCTCATAAAACCCAATTCAGAAAAATATTTGTTAATTTGATCAACTTTTATTATTTTATCATGGGGGATCTTATTGCAAATGCAAAATATTGTATGTGAGTTTCCTATATATTTAGAGTGATATGTGCTATAGACTGGGCATCCCATTCATAAAATGATATTAGTCTTGACCCCAACATCACAATAAGTGCGAAAGAGACAACACTTTGAGTGGAAAGAGATAGAACGAGGAATCCAAACCGATCGGGCAGCACCGCATGAGAACATGTGATTCTCTTAATACGTACTTCTGAACTCGATTTTATCTGGAACAGCGGCAGCACATTTCGAGTTTCTACCGTTTTTTATGAAAAAAATTAATGAATATCAAGCTGGGTAGGTACTTATGTGGTTATTATTATATGACAATATATCACATTTTTGACTTTCTGAATCAACAAAAATTCAAATTTTCATGACAACAAAATTAGATCTCCTGCTGTTCTTTCGAAAACAATGGATTACGGTTCCGGATAAAATCACTAATGTGGTCATTCAAGTGTGGAATATAACATGGAATATGGGATAGGTATATTATTATCAACCTTCGACCATAAAAAAAAATAGACATGGTCACTCATTCATAAAACGCCCGCAAAAGCGACCAGTTATTGTTCTGTCACCCAGACACCGCGGAGGTGTGTGGGGACGTGAGGAGAAATAGCAAAGGGGAGAGAATGGCAACATTGGAAGATGACCGTGAGAGCGTTTAGTAGAAGCAAGTCAGTGTCGTCACAAATTTATTTTTTTGTCGAATTTATTCATCAGTATGATTGAAAGCCATTTTAACATTATGAATAAAATGAAATAAGATAGAAAATTATGTTTATAAAGTTTGTCTTTTGTTTTTGATTAATATACTCTAGTGGCCAAAATCATAGTAACCGCCTAAAATTTGGGAAACCATGATACCTAGTAGGTGTACCTACCGTTCGGAAGAGGAGACAATTTCACAACAGTATGATAGCCTAGAGTCTAGTTTTACAACTAGAAAAAATGTTCGATTTTTGTTTTCAGCAAGAATGGACTATTTTTGCAAGCTTTGAAAGTTTGTGACTAGATGTTAGTACCTACTTTGTTCAATAACTGTTGGAGCCATTTTCAGGCAGTGCATAAATTTCTGGTTCTCTTTTGGAAAAAGTTTATTTTTCTTAAACGTGGAAAAAGGGTACTAAAAAATTTTATAAAAAAAATCGCCAAGACATGTAAACTGATAAATGGATTGAAGTCTCTAAATGCATTATTATTCCTCAAATAAGTGATGAATCAAATATATGTTTTTGAGTGCATTTAGTTAAAGATTTTTCATTGGCGCAGATAAACTTGAATACATTTCATGGACATAGCGAAGTGCAAGAAAGTAGTGCAGTAGGCTTTTCGTCTTGGTAGCGAATATACGTACTAGCTTGTCAAAAACGTTGGGCTGGTAGTTGATGCCAAGAAAAAGAGTGGATATTTTTTCAATCTTAACCTCACAAATATATTCGCGGTATTTTGTTGTTATTTTTAATTTGGTAAATGGCGATTGATTAGCTATTGTTATTATCCTCTCTACTCGCAGTTTATTTCAAATAGGTATCAATGAATATAATATTTTGGAAGGAAATGAAAAATAATCTATTACACCTCCAATAAAAATGAGTTTTGGAAAAATAGGTATAATTCATAAGTAGTTTATATTAGTTAATATCCGTTCCAAAATACATGTTACCTAACTATCTACCTGTCTAGTCTAGCAAAACTAGGTATAGTTCTCGCCTCTTGCCTCATTTTCAATTTTTGACCCAAAACCCAATTTTATTTAACAGTATGATTAGCTTATAGCATAACATTCTCACATCTCCAATAAATTGATGTTTCACCATGTCTTTATAATTTTCGATGAAATCAATAATTGCAGCTCGTTGTTTATTGGGTTTTGGAGCTCTTTTGAACGATAGAATCATTTTATCAATTTATTCCACATCCAAACCATATAAACAAAAGACATGTGAGAAAGAGACGTTTGTTTGGTATGTTTTGGATGACGGCCGTGTTCACGTATTTTCGAATTTACAACAAAGACAGATGTATGTCATTCCGAACGCTTCAGAGAGAGGTCCATCATAGCGATAATAAGCGAATGGATTTCAGACTTCTTTAGCTTATATCATTCGGCAAGCCTCCGAAACCGACGGTCCTCGCCGGACGATGCTTACATAGTAGCCAAACGCTGTTATAAGCAAGAGAACTCTTTCTAATTGTCGAGTTATCGAGTCTCAGCCCTGGTGGACTGTTGAATGTTGCAATGCACATACGCATTCACATAATGGAGACACTTTTGAATAATGGAGCTTTCATTAATGTCATTAAGATGACCTGAGAAGCACCCCCCAGTTTGAACAGATTTTCTCGTTTTTGCACCATGAATCGAGGAGCGTCAAGTTTGAGAATCTCCTTACAAAGAAAAGACATTTTGGGAGTCATATAATCACTACACAATGAGTTAAAATAAGCTTCTTTCAGCAGTTCAACTGTACAATGATAATTCATACAATAATATTGTTACAGTTATTGGCCCATACTTGGGACAGTTTTTGACTTTGAAGCTTTGTATCTTTGCAAAAAAGAACCCAGTCAAGACAATTTTGTGCCTAATACTTGGGTGGCGGTCTGAATGATTGAAAGTTAATAGATCAAACGAACTTACCTAAGTGATGTTCGATCAGAATTATATTCATTCCTCGACGAAGTAAATAGATTATCTATGAGGTATCTTACGCGCTACGTGGGTCACACACAATTCCCAAGAAAAATTAAAATTGATAAGCCAGCTCAGTACCTGCTATCGGTGTTGGTTTTGTCAGCCGAATCATTCCATACAGAGCCATTAAGTTTTTGTTGCATGCGTCGGGCGAAAAGAAAATTAAATATTTTTATTCGGGAAGGGTTGGGAGCCGAACATCGAACATCACTTTGGTAAGTTCGTTTAATCTATTAATTATATTCCATATCTCGACTCGTAAATAGATTATCTATGTAGATGTTCAAAGCTGAAAAAATGCAACAATCAACAGTTGATCGGTCAAGCCTCCACCTTTCAAGCTGTATCAAAGAATGCTAAATGTTTAATGAAAATAAACTTTATTGGCTTACAATTTTCAATGATGAAAAAAAGGACACAGTTGTCCGTAAATACTAAGAAAAATCATATTACATATAGCCTTAGCATAATGAGTCTTCGAAACTTGGAATCTCGGAAAAACATAGAAAAATACATTTTCTTAATTATTAATTAACAAATACAGCGCTTTTCTTTAATGTCCCCCCCTTTTATTTTTTGAACGGCTCAACGTAGAGACTTCTAATTCTAGGTGATGAAATACAAGCATGTTTACTATGTTTTGACATAAAATTGACATATGAAAAGTTCAAGATTGCGGCTGAGTGCCATCTTGGAATGTTTTTCTGAATAGGAATAGGGGTCATGTGACACCTCATTTCGAAGATCCTGATGAGTACTTTATTAACCTAGAATATTGAGTCAATATCTTTAAGTACTACAAAATGACGGTACATTTAATTACTACATTGATACATACACTTTTCGAAAAAATTCGTGAAGTTCAATTCAAAAGACACTTTAAGCACGTCCTAAATTTCCAACGTATCCGTATCCGCATCAATCTGCGCATGCTCAAAATAGATGCGGGGGTTCCGATTCGTTCCGTTGCACGTATCGTTGCGGGCCTTTCATCGTATCCGTATCTGAGAACGCATCTTAACTAATCGAAGAATTAAAACAAAAGCTCTTCAAAAACGATAAACGAAAAACACACAAACATCCAAACCAAACCAAAAATATAAACAAAAATCAATATCTGGGTTACAAAACGCGAAGTTTGACAACTTTGACGTTTCACCAATCCGTTTCGTATACGTAGAACCGATCGCTGCTTAAGCGGGTTTTTGATGATTAACGTATGTCGATTCGTTTACTTTACGGATCCGGATGCGGATACGTGAAAAAATGTTGGGTTTGCTTGAAGTGTCTATTCTCAATAACCTAGATTACAGACAGGGAACAGGGACAACATTCTGTTTTGAACGAAACATTCCCTTTGTTTTGGGTACCTGAATTCTGTGCTCGTTATAATTAGTACCTGGCATTTGGTATTTCCCTGGGTATTTCCGATAAATAACATATCATTCCAAATTTGAGCTATGTATATTCCGAGGTATATTCATTATGATCCCAACCCTTTTCGTGAGATCTTGTGTTGTGTATTATTTGTGGAAATTATTAGTGAAATGGACAATGGATTACTCAAAAGAATTATCTTTGATTGGGCTGATTCAGCAGTACCCACTTCTGTATGATAGGAGTTCGAAGGTCTTCAAAGACAACAATAAAAAGTGCAATGCTTGGGAAAGCATTTCAACTATTCTCGAAATTACCGGTAAGCACAACACATGGACATGATATTATAGTTTTTCAACATAAATAATAAGCTTGCTCCGCATGAACATATTATCACTGATGATAATCTCCCAACAATAGGTATATAAGAGGAGATTGTATGACAAATGTACTCGCAAACGTAGTACCTATTTATTATAATAATGTACAGATAGTCCCATGTGGTCATTTTATCTTGTTATCATTTTGATTTGATGTTTTATTTCAAAAGGTAGAAAGTCGAACAAAAAAACCAATTGTGAGTTGTCAAGTCTTTTGTCAGAGGAAAAAAAGTTTCGTTTTTTTTGGAACACCCTGATGTACAGTGATCAATAATTGCAAGAGATAATGCAAAACTATTGGTAAAACTTTCGTTCTGCGGCAGTTATCAAAGAAGTTATGGTGCTTTCAAAAACTTCAATCCATTTGTCACAGTTTACGTGTCCTGGCGATTTTTTCCACAACATTGTTTAGTGCCTTTTTTTCTTCAAAAAAAAAGGCTACTTTTCTAATTTTTTTTCTGTGTAACTTTTGATAAAAATAGATTACACCATTCGAAAGAGGGGCAAAAAGTATGTACTTCCTGAAAATTTCACAATAATTGAACAAAGGATAGTCTAGCCATAAAATTTTGAACTTGACAAAAATGAATTTTTTGGAGAAATCATGAAAAATTTGTCATTTTTGCCAAGTTCAAGATTTTATATCTAGATTATCCTTTGTTCAATTATTGTGAAATTTTCAGAGAGTACATACTTTTTGCCCCTCTTTCGAATGGTGTAATCTATTTTTATCAAAAGTTACACATAGAAAAAGGTAGAAAAGTAGCCTTTTTTTTGAAGATGAAAAAAAGGCACTAAACAATGTTTTCAAAAAAATCGCCAAAGAAACGTAAACAGACAAATGGATTGAAGTTTTTGAATGCATCATTACTTCTTTGATAACTGCTGCAAAACGAAAGTTTTACCAAGAGTTTTGCATTATCCCTAGCAATTGTTGATCACTGTATATTGATAACGCCTTCAGTAGCTTATGTTATTTTGATTTCAATTATATATAATATACTTACTTCATACTTTGGATCAGTAGTTTTCGATATATTCGTATAAAGATGAAACTTGTATTCATCTGTTTTACAAAATGACAATCTTTTTTTCACTAACAAGAAACTAAGATAACTCACAGTTTGCTCTATTGGATCATCTTTCTATCTTTTCTCGTTTTCAAATAAAAAAGTTACATGAAATCAAAATGATAAAATGACCACACTGTACCTACATGACTTTCTAAAATCATATAATATCTATAAGATAACCGAGAAGATAACCCAAAGGTTAGCATATCAACGTCTTTTTGAGGATTTTTTCTCCAAGTCATTATCCCGCCATCTCTTTGAGTATACACAGAGTAAATATATACAGGGTGACCCAACGAAAAGGTCCCACCCTTATTTATGACTTTCCTGGTATATTTAGGGAAAAACGCTCGGACACGTCAATTTTTATTTTTAGGGGGACGTCTTTTTGTGTATGACTGTATAATACAGGGTGTTCCAAAAATAAGATATCGCATTACACTTGACATTTTTAAATGGAAACCCCCAATTTTTTTTTCTATTTTTGGATTCTCCATGAAGTTTTTAGTAACTTCAACCGTTTATTTAAAATATTTAGACAAAAATTAATTACTTAGCACTAATGTGTCAAAAAGTCAATGTGGTAATAAAGGTTGAAAGTGGTGTCCGTTTACCTCCATGCAATAATAAAGATTTTGCTCAAATCTATTCCTAACATTTTCACATATTTCTGGAGTTATTTGTCTGCATTCCGCCGTGATCCGCTCCCGAAGATCTTGGATGGCGTCAGGCTTCGTACTAAAAACCTAACTTTTTAAATGTCCCCAAAGAAAGTGATCTAAAGGACTCAAGTCCGGAGACCTTGGTGGCCACTCAATGGTGCCGCGCCGTCCGATCCACCAATTTGGGAAATGGGTGTCCAGAAACTTTCGTACTGGAGCTACAAAGTGCGGTGGTGCACCATCTTGTTGGAAATGAAGAACATTTTCATTATAATTAACCTCATTTTCTATTATTTCGGTTATTCGTGGCTCTATTGTATTTTCCAACATGTCCAAGTACGTCTCCCCCGTCAAGTTTCCAGGATTAAAGAAAATAATAAATAATAAAAAATAAACAAAAAATTTATGAAAAATTGAAATAACTTTGAAACGGTTGAAGATAGGTATAAAATGTATCACACAAAAGTTACTAAATGGAGAATCCAAAAATAGGAAAAAAATTGGGGGTTTCCATTTAAAAATGTCAAGTGTACACCTGCGATTCATATAACTCTCGTATTTTCCAGAGCGTCTAATCTTTCGGCGAATTCCAACTCGGACCAAAAAGGATATTTATAATTACGATAATAATTTTCAGTGTAGCAGCTTTCACCAGAAAAGATACGTGAATGCTAACAATTACTAGTAAAAGTATGATAAAGTCGATCGAATTCAACTTTCACTAGCTAAATGTTTCCAAATCAGGAAAAGCTCACTTTTCCTAGTAACAGTTAGCTTTTACTGATTACCAGGTTTTACTGTGACATATACACATAATGTTTTTATTTTACAGTTGAAGAATGTATGACACTGTGGAAGTCATTGAGAGATAAGTTCTCAAGAGAACGAAAAATTATAAAAGAAATACCTTCTGGGTCAGCTGCCCCAGAATCAATTTGGCCGCTGTACTTCAACATGGAATTTATGGAGAAACATGTTGCAACAAGGTTTGTTAATTATTACTTATTGGTAAAACTAGCATAAAAAATATGATCAAAATGATCTCCTTGAGCAGTTCTACACCTTTATTGCTCCCGTTGTTGAGTGCGTGAGGTGATCCCAGTTTTGTAAAAAAACATTATTTTATTTGTTACCAGTAATGACTAATACTACACACATCTCCAAAAGTCTTGGACCCCGTGATTTTTCCACATTTGAAATGTCATCATTTTAAGCAACTTCAAAATCGAATATCTAGGCTAGAAAATTGTCAATCGTGGTCTAATTTTCAGGATCGTGACAATTTTTGTTCCTCTTTCGAATGGAGATATCCATTTTTTTCTAAAACCATTTTGGAAAACCGTCAAGAGTTACTTTTTTTTCTCAATTGGCACAACTTTTCAACAAAGAAAAAGTCAGAGCACCTAAACTGGGAAAAAGAATAAAGTACTTATTTATGTGACCAGATTTTTAATATCTCTAGAAATGGAGAAAAAACATGGGGGTCCAAGACTTTTGGAGGTGTGTGTATTATTTAATAGACAGAACTATAGTCTATATTTCATGCCTATAATTTTTTCAATTACATTTGCCATTTCTTCGAGGTGTATTTTAACACATTTATGATAACCCTTCTTTTGATGTACTTTCAGTATGTCCACGGATAGAGTGCCCAATCCTAATCCAAACTTTATGTCAAGAATATTTCCAGCATCTTTTCGATTTAATTTGGCGATTTTTTTTTTAAAGTATACAGGGTCCTTCATTAGTGCGTCGGGCAATCCTAGCGTGGTTATTTACAAAAGTAGAAAAAAAAGTTTTATACAAAAGTTGTAGAATGTGACTTTATGCATATTTTAAAAATATTTTCAAACATACAGGGTGCGTCACAGAAGTATGGCACGAAAAAGTATGTTTTTTTAAATGGAACCCCCTGTATATTAATTGATATTTCAATTCTTTCTTCAATTTGGAACAAAAATTGTGATACCTAAATTCAACCGTTATCGAGATATCGCGTTTTAAAAATGGCATTTTTGCAACTTTGACATGCTATAAATTTCAAACTATTCAAGTTAGAGGAAAATGGTTTTTACTTTCCTATCTTAACTTTTCAAGAGCTCTTCTGTCATTTGGATAGAAGGTAACGTCAACTGTCAACTTTTTTCGGCACATTTTGACATTTTTTCACAATAATGGATTTAATCTCTTTGAATAGCTCTTGAAAAGTTAAGATAGGAATGTGCAATCCATTTTTCTCTAACTTGAATAGTTTGAGTTTTATAGCATGTCAAAGTTGCAAAAATGCCATTTTTAAAACGCGATATCTCGATAACGGTTGAATTTAGGAACAATAGTTGTATCAAAATTTTTGTTCCAAATTGAAGAAAGAATTGAAATATCAATTAATATACGGGGGGTTTCATTTAAAAAAATCATACTTTTTCGTGCCATACTTTTGTGACGCACCCTGTATGTTTGAAAATATTTTTAAAATATGCATAAAGTCACATTCTACAACTTTTGTATAAAACTTTTTTTTCTACTTTTGTAAATAACCACGCTAGGATTGCCCGACGCACTAATGAAGGACCCTGTATGTATGTATCAATGTAGTAATTGAATGTACCGCCATTTTGTAGTACTTGAAGATATCAAATCAATATTCTAGGGTTATGAAGTGCTCATCAGGACCTTCAAATTGAGGTGTCACATCACCCCTATTCCCGTTTAAAAAAACATTCCAAGATGGCGCCCAGCCGCCATCGTGACTTTTTACTATGTCAATTTTATGTCAAAACATAGTAAACATGCTTGTATTTGAGCACCTAGAATTTCAATTCTCTGAGTTGAGCCCTTCAAAAAATAAAAGGGGGGGGACATTGAAGAAAAGCACTGTATATTACGGGGGAGTTATTTTAAATGTAGCCGACATTTTTTTACACTTGATTTGCTATGAAGTTTATCTCAAAAAATTAGAAACTGAATTTTAAAACTTGACAGAAAAAAAAATGAATGTTGAGTTGAATTTTTAGAATTGATCTCTGGATAGGATTTAAAATCTTTTTTTTTTATTTGCCACTTCGCTCCACAACGTATAATAAAGGTAGTTCGCTCATGATAGTATTTCACGTTTTTTTTCTCGACCCTCCTGTATATTATTTTCAAATTAAAAGTCTTGCAATAGAATTTTCAAAAAAAGCAGAACTTTTTATGAAAAGTGACTTTTGGTCGAAAAATGAAATGTTTGGTCCATTATACCTGTAGGGTACTCTATCCTCTACAGTAGTTCAACTGGAATACTTGGTAAATGATAAATAAGTACAGTGCTTCTTTTCTAAATAATATACATCCTGCATCAGTTACCTATCGAAGAAAAAATGGTCCATTCAAAATCTTCAATCCATGTGTCAGTTTGTGCGTGTCCTGGCGATTTTTTTCAAAAATGTTTCAATGCGCAATGTCTTTAAATCTTTTTCTGCGTAATTTTCGATCACCATTCAAGAGAGGGTCAAAAAGTACTTCCTGAAAATTTCCTAATAATCAAATTATATTCAAGCTATAAATTTTTGAATTTGGAAGAAATCAAAACAAAATCCAAGACAAGTTTCAAAATGTATTGCCTGTTTTTTTTCCTGTACATTTTTCTTTAATTATTACTTCTAAACCACTTGGAATATTTTTATCAGATTTGGTACAGTGTCAAAACTCACTAGTTAGAATTATTTTATTAAAAATCGATTAAAAAAATTAACCAGTGGCGTAGTTATAATACACCCTGTGTATCGAAATATCTACAGTATGTCTCACTAAGTTGGAGCTTTTTTATTATTAATTTTAGGAGAAAAAGTTATTCTTCATAAAAAGTTCTGCATGTTCTGAAATCTAAAATACAATCTTCAGATATCAAATCTTTTCAGTCGTAAACGAGGTTTGTCAAAAATTATGAATTTCGCCCAGGAGTTAAATACCTTTATTTTTGACAATATTACACTTGATTTGCTATGAAGTTTATCTCAAAAAATTAGAAACTGAATTTTAAAACTTGACAGAAAAAAAAATGAATGTTGAGTTGAATTTTTAGAATTGATCTCTGGATAGGATTTAAAATCTTTTTTTTTTATTTGCCACTTCGCTCCACAACGTATAATAAAGGTAGTTCGCTCATGATAGTATTTCACGTTTTTTTTCTCGACCCTCCTGTATATTATTTTCAAATTAAAAGTCTTGCAATAGAATTTTCAAAAAAAGCAGAACTTTTTATGAAAAGTGACTTTTGGTCGAAAAATGAAATGTTTGGTCCATTATACCTGTAGGGTACTCTATCCTCTACAGTAGTTCAACTGGAATACTTGGTAAATGATAAATAAGTACAGTGCTTCTTTTCTAAATAATATACATCCTGCATCAGTTACCTATCGAAGAAAAAATGGTCCATTCAAAATCTTCAATCCATGTGTCAGTTTGTGCGTGTCCTGGCGATTTTTTTCAAAAATGTTTCAATGCGCAATGTCTTTAAATCTTTTTCTGCGTAATTTTCGATCACCATTCAAGAGAGGGTCAAAAAGTACTTCCTGAAAATTTCCTAATAATCAAATTATATTCAAGCTATAAATTTTTGAATTTGGAAGAAATCAAAACAAAATCCAAGACAAGTTTCAAAATGTATTGCCTGTTTTTTTTCCTGTACATTTTTCTTTAATTATTACTTCTAAACCACTTGGAATATTTTTATCAGATTTGGTACAGTGTCAAAACTCACTAGTTAGAATTATTTTATTAAAAATCGATTAAAAAAATTAACCAGTGGCGTAGTTATAATACACCCTGTGTATCGAAATATCTACAGTATGTCTCACTAAGTTGGAGCTTTTTTATTATTAATTTTAGGAGAAAAAGTTATTCTTCATAAAAAGTTCTGCATGTTCTGAAATCTAAAATACAATCTTCAGATATCAAATCTTTTCAGTCGTAAACGAGGTTTGTCAAAAATTATGAATTTCGCCCAGGAGTTAAATACCTTTATTTTTGACAATATTGAAAATTGTTATTGAGAAAAGTTGATCAGAATTGAAAACCACGATCAATATTAAAAAAGTTTTCCATAAATTTGGCTAAATAATTGATTCCGATTTTGATATGAAATATAGATCACAGGAGGTTTCTTGAGTGACCTAGACCGCGTTAGGGGAAAGATTTGAGAGTTTCAAAAGAGTGCAAATAAAGTTGTTTGAATATTTTTTTGAAAGAATTAATTTCTTGATAATTTCAAACTACTTAGCAAATCCACTGCATCTAACATAGACATCAATGAAAATGCAAATTGGAAAGTGCATGTTTATTTATGAAAGAAAATAAAAAAAATATTCCAAAATTAAATAACTCTGTTATTACTACAAAATATTTCTCAACAAAGGATCAGACAACTTAAGGATGTTTATAAAACTATAGGTATCCAATTTTTAAGATGCAAACAAAATAATGCTGGACATTGACATGTACAGGGTGTTCACGTATATTTTGGCCAATAGCTATCCTCGTTATTATTAATCCTAGAGAGTGGTTCAAATCAACAAAAATGTAGTATTTTTTCTGAATCATGAGAATTTGTTATCCGAAAAAAACAATTAAGCATCAGAAGTCAAACAAATTACGGCTTCTTGTCTTTTTTTAAATAGGACACCCTATATTTTATCCCCTAGTTCGATAGAGAATTCTTTCCTGATTTCAAATATAAAAGGGTTGGGGGTGTTATCTTCAACGGTTATACAGATATTGACGTTTTTCTATACATGGAATAGTTGGCTGGTCTCTACTAATCAACACCTTCTGTCCAATTTATTATCATTATTCTTTGTATGGAAAAACGTTAGAGATAATACACCCAACCCTTATATATTTGAAGTCAAGAAAACATTCTCTATCGAACTATGGGATAAAATACAGGGTGTCCCATTGAAAAAAAAATGGAAAAGCTTGAATTTTTTTGACTTCTGATGGTAATTTGTTTTTTTCTGATAAGAAATTTAGATAATTCCGAAAAAGTACTACAACTTTGCTAATTTGAACCACTCTCTAGGGTTAATATTAACGAAGATAGCTATTGGCAAAAAAATTTACGTGAATCAAATATTACTTACTATTTATTGAACTCTTCCATCATGGAAAATATTATTCTGCCAGGACACTTCCCCAGCAGAAGAGACAAAATAATCTTTTAATGAATCTCTTAACGTGTAATTGATACCTGCTGCTCGATTCGCTGATAAACGACCTACTGAGGTTAAAGGCTCCACATCATCCCTCCATTTGTCTTTATGCTCATCCGAGTCGACAAAGTCTGGTGGACAATATAAATTACCAGATTTTTTTTTAACATAGTTATGCAAACATAAAATGCCTTTCACAAAAAAATCTATGTTATTTACATCAGCAACTATCATATTTCTCAACAACCTCCATCTTTGACCAATATACCAAATGAATTTTCTATACACCTGCGGGCTCGAGAAAGTCTGTAGCTGAAAATTCTTTTTTGAGGTTCCAAATCTCTTCCTGGATAAGGACGCATGACGTACGATTTAAGAAGAAAAGCTTCATCAACAACAAAACAAAAATGATGAAATACGTCACAATTAGGTAGCTTTGTGGAAGGTGGAATATGCATTTCTTGATTATCCAACATATTTCCGAATAATGAGTTTTTGAACAGACCCTCATCACTTTCACTGCCATAAGCACCAATATCAATTAGTTTGAAGTCATAGTTTGCGTCACATGTAGCCATTAAAACAATACTAAAGGTTTTTGGTAGTTGAAATATAGACTATCACTTTTTGAAGGTGCTTGAATATGTATATGTTTCCCATCCAGAGCACCAACACAGTTTGGAAATTGCCACAATGTCTGAAATTCGCTGGCAATGTCAATCCATTCTTGATTTGTTGAGGGTGCTTTCATATATATTGGTGATAAGGTATTCCAAATAACCTTGGATGTCTCATTTACAATTTTGTGTACAGTAGTGTGTCCTACATCATGGTATGTCCATGCAATAGATTGCATCGATGAGCCATGTGCAAAATAACTGTAACAAAACTGCTGTTAGAACAGCTATTTTTTTAACTTAAATATCTTTACTCACGCCAATGTTATTGCCAATCTCTCTTCTGGGCCAATACCATCCTGAATCCTTCTTTTTAATAAATGAGGTTTAACTAACGAAAGTAGATTTTCGAAGGCTTTCAATGACATTCTAGTGTATTTGAAAAATTGCTCTTCATCATTCTTCATCGGTATAAAATAGCTTTTGTAGAGACCATGAATCCTTCGATTTCTGTTCAAAGGTCTTGTTTTGAATCTCCTCGTATTCCTCCTCAATACATTTATTCGCAACAATAAAGCGCAAAGCACAGCTGTTAGACCAGCGACACAAATTAAGTCGTTATCGTCCATAATCAAATGACAAATAAAAATTTGATTCAAAATACACAATGACATCATAATATACTTAAACACCATGGTAGAAATAAACAAGGTATGAAAGACGAGAAAAAAATGGCTTTTATTGCGCATCGACGTCATACGCTACAATTTTGTCTATAGTATCCATGGTAACATAGGAACGTGACTCTTTATGATTAATAGCATAACAAATAAGTTGTTTCATTAGCTGCGGTTAT
The DNA here is from genome assembly GCA_958502075.1 of Orchestes rusci. Taxonomy (NCBI): domain Eukaryota; kingdom Metazoa; phylum Arthropoda; class Insecta; order Coleoptera; family Curculionidae; genus Orchestes; species Orchestes rusci. The sequence goes on from OY293305.1 coordinate 31,113,133, forward strand.
AATCCCATTTATGAATACTATGGATGAATACTTATAAATACATAATCACAAAACATACCTTGACAAATAACTTTTTGTCTTCATTCCATTTTATGACATTTGCTTGCAGCATTTGCTATATTTCCCCAAGTCTCCCATCTTTGTTGAAGTTTGATATCAAGCAATCAAAAACCAGATTAAAGTGACCAGGTAACAAAATTACGAACGTAGCAATAAGAGATAAGACGAATTAATATTTCTTTGAATCCTATTCAAATTATTCAAATTTCAAATAAAAATGATTGGATTGACTTTGTCAGTGAATTGACATCTGACAAGATACCCAATAAACGTTGCCAACTTGCAAATAATACTTTACAACTCCCAATTAAAATATAGGTGAATTACTAAAATATGTTTATATGATTTTGGGCAAAATAAATATAGGAAAAATGGCCTCTCAAATCAAAGTAGGTAATACAGTACTTTTTTGCGATTTTTCTCGAAATTTTGACGAAAATTATTGTTTCTATAGGTAGCCCATTTGGGATAAATCGCTAATATGGCAACACTGTATTTTTGTAGCGAATGACGTCACAATGAGATGCGCGTTGGCATACCTTGTTTCTTCTACCATGCTTAAACACAAGAGCAAAACAAAAGTAATTGAGGTTATGCTGATTCCGGCTGATTGATATTTTGATATTCGAAAAAACGCAATACGCGAGCGCGAACCTTACGCCTTACGTATACTATAAATCGACACCTTAAAATTAATGCCGCTATTCTCGTTGCGGCTTACGTTACGGCATACGCCTTACGTCGTACCGAATCTATAGATCCTGCTTAATTGATCATCAATTTGCTTTTCAAGGAAATCCAATACAATTGACGGGTCCCAAGTCATTTCATATTTGTGTAGGTTCGGTCGGAAACGATAAAGACCCTTAAAAAACCTCTTAAGTCTGACGTCATTTGACAAATACGAATTCTCTATTTGAGAAATCGCTGCCCTGTGAGAGTTCAGGGTGCCGTAAGAGTTTCCGTTGTGAAAGCAAATTGTTAGGAATTTGATAATGTGCTCGATGGACACGGACAAAACGTCGATTTTTTGTTCTTTGCAATAGTTTCACCAAAGTCTCAATCCCGTGTTGTACTGCTTCACAGTAGATTCCGTAACGGATGACAGACATATGTCTAGAGCTTCATCTGGAATATTTCGTCTCTGGAGCGCCTGCGCCCTACCACCAGGGTAAGTTGCTTGCAAAGAGGGTGTGGCGATCTATCGGAAAAAAGGAGGGAATCATTTCTAGGTTCAAAGATGATTGGTTTTTGAACTAACATGGAAGTGAACAGCGGGTACCATGGCTGCGTGTTCCAGAGAGGTGCTACTACTATGCATGCCTTCCGCCTTATCGTCGGATTTTTTTTTGTAAAACCCTCAGCAATAAGAAGGGAGGGAAAGCATAAAAGTCCAAATTGTACCAGTTCAAAGTGAACGCGTCGACAACCAAGCTCTCTGGGTCTCTTCGCCATGAAACGAAAGCGTCACATTTTCTGTTAGTTCTACTCGCAAAAAGATCAATTTTTGGTTCTCCAAAGTTCTTGACAATTTCCTTAAATATCATCGGATTTAACTGAAATTCCGTCTTGCAACTTTTTATTCGTGAGCCCTCATCAGCTTCCCGGTTATCTGAAGATTTTATGCAGGAGGCAAAAAACGAAAATGCGCCTTTTCTCGCACCACTGCCATAGTTCTCTGGATATTGAATTAAGTTTTGGGTAGCGAACACTGCCCATGCGATTGATGCATGCTATGGCAGTTTTATTATCGATCCCACATAAGATAGAACAGCGACGCAAAACACTTGAACGAGAAAAAGGCTGCGAGAAGCTCTAAATGGTTGATATGGTATTTGGTCTCGTCGTTAGACCAGTAGCCATGTGTTTTCTCATCCCCGCAAAAAAGCCCCCAACCTGTTCGAGAGGCTTCTGAAAAGATTTCCCGAATAAAGTGGTGTGGTAGAAGGGACTTTCGACGATTTAGGTTTGAACGCCACCACAAAAAATCTTCCGATAGATCAATGGAGGGTATTTTGATTTTATAATCAAAACTTAAAATGTTCCAACCGCTTTGTGTAAACCCAGCCGTAAGGTATAACGGGGCAACATGATATATGGGTACCAATGAAGGATGAGAGATTTCTTATCCTACAAAATGATATCTCTTGCCATTTTGTCGTTAATCGAGATACTCGATTTTTTCCTTTGGAAGAAGAACTGTCAGATTTTTGGAATCATATGTGAAACCCAAATAGGTACAATTTTGTGCGGGGGCTAGACAACTCTTCTTAAGGTTGATCACAAACTCCAAACCGTTTAGAAGGGCTTGCGTTATAAATACGTTATTCTTGCAACTTTCTACTTATAGTAGTTTTATATTGACTTTATTGTCTTCTCCCCCCTCTTGTTTCAATAAATCTGAGTTAACCAATCCCAAAGCGGTGGTGGCCGCTCCAACTTGAGTCTGCATAAGTGCAAGGCGCAAGTCTCGCCGTGTAGCTGATTCAGTGAATGCAGCCGTTATGACACTATTAAGTTTTGACGGCATTAATTGGTTGCAATTATTAGGGATTGGGTATTCCGATATCAAAGAGTTTCGATCCTCTGGAGTCATACCTTGTGTCAGTATTGCAGTCCATCTGTCTGCTAGGTCTTGTTGGTTCTCCGGTCCATTGTTATCAAGCTTCGCCACATTGGGGCCCAAGAGACATAAGACGTCCTAATCCAAAGAGGGGGCAGGAATCTCGGCACCAATATCACTTGCGTCATCTTCGGAAGAAATGATTCTCCGATATCTTGATACCCTTTGTGGGGATAACCTTCTCGATCTCGAGCTTGATCGAGAGTCTGAAGAAGCAGAATATTCGGGGGTAATACCACAAGTGCTTAAACGTGCTCATTTGTGTCAAAAAATTGACGTTGCCATATCGATTGCTCTGACAACGTGTTAATTTGTGTTGCCATGACAGAGTGGTATTATCGATTTGGTGTTATCGGGGGTAATACCACGAGTGCTTGAAAATTACCGATAAATTTTCACGAATGCGTGTTTTCTCAAAATTTCACGAGACCGGAGGTCGAGTGAAATTTGTAGAGAAAACATGCATGAGCGAAAATTTTACCGGTTAATTTTAAAGCACGAATGGTATTTAGAAGAATATTTCACGAATTCTAGAATATAACTACACTAGATTTTCGTTGCCATGTTGATTGCCCTGACAACGTGGTTATTTGTGTCAAAAAATTGTCGTTGCCATATCGATTGCTCTGACAACGTGTTTATTTGTGTTGCCATGACAGAGTGGTATTATCGATTTGGTGTTATCGCTGTAATCCTCCGAAAAGTCAGCTGCTCTTATGGGATTTTTTGTACATGAGTGGAATATTCATCATCATCACTCTGACCATCAGTTACGCACGTTCCCGACGTTTACGATGAGAACGGGATCGCCTTTTCCCTTTGTTTTGGCATGGTTTTTTACGCTCCCGGCGAATTTTCTCATAGTCCTGTTCACGACAGGACGGTTGAAAATCTGAGTCTGACAATTCACTATCACATTCCCGACTTGAATAGTTAACCTTTGAACAATGCCCACCTTTGCTTTTGGACGGTTTTTTACGCTCCCGGCCTGTTTTATAACTGTCCCGGTCGCAAAACGACTTCTCCATCCTCTTCTGTCCCTCCTCCAACGTCTTATTCTTCGCTTTTCTCACTTTTTCTCTAGTCTTCGAAATTTTTCACTATACACAAACACGTGTTTTCACAAAACGGCAATAAAGCCGGACCGTACAGTGTTATGTACGTGTGACACACTACGAAAGAATGATTCGGCTGACAAAACCGACACCGATAGCAGGTACTGGGCCGGCTTATCAAATTCAATTTTTCTTGGGAATTGTGTGTGACCCACGTAGCGCGGAAAATACTACATAGATAATATATTTACGAGGTATGAAATATAATGTAAGTTTTGGTGATAAAAAAATGGCTTACATATTTAAAAAAAAAATTAAATAGCCCTTGTTCTATGCTAACATGGGTCTGCTCGAAGTTTGGTATAAGAAATTGATGTATTCATGACTTTGTCCCATTTAAAAAAAAAAAAAGAAACATTTTCTTTTTAGTAGAGAAAAATGTTTTGCTTCAAATCAGATGTTCACCACTACTAAATTGGCAGGAACGCGGTCGGGTATGTCCTAGGCGCGATGTTGCATTTTTCTATACTAGGTCTATTTTCGTCCGAGTGTTCGTCCCAAGTTATGACAATGTCCCAAGTATGGCACAATGACTGTACTTTGACTAATAACATTTTAAAATACTCAGTTACGTTACATTTGATATACCTATTCTCAATTCATATTTTTTCTTCCCAATTGCATTTGATATAATTCGCAACAATGATTTTCCAACAACTAGATACAGCCCAACGTCTGTTTGTGTGTCACATGCTTATACATTGAGGGGAGAGAGGAATTCTTGCGAGAATTCTTGCGAGTTTGCCAAACTGCAAATTTAATAAGTAGCAACCTTGTATTCAAGGTATTTTTATTCAAATTAAAAATACTCTATACTCTATGAGTGCATCTCCGGTAGTTACCAATTATATATGTACATTTTTAGATCACTAGTGATAATAAAACATTATCAATAAGACCCAGATTTTTCCATGAACCTCAGTTACTTATGTAGACACGATGCAACGAAATACATCTGGCAACACGACACAAATGCCTATTTGAGATCAACCAATCACAGCTGATAATCATTTTAACCTATCATAGCCTGTAGCTTCCTTGGAACACTGTTGTCGGCTTGTTCAAAATTCATTATTTTTGAAGGCCGAACAGCTGATTTATGTGAACAAAACTTATCAATAATCAGTAAATTATAACTGTCCTATAACACCAACGATATTGAAACAAATAAAACATTAAAACATATCCTCGTTAATAAACTGGTTAATTCCTTTTGATAAAAAGTAAAAATTCTGAGTGTTTTTCATTTGCAACAAGGCAATGTTGATTGAATTCAACGGAGGAGATGTAAATAATAACATGTTTATTATAGTGACAAACAATTTGCCCGGAATCTAGAGTGTACGCTAGTTCTAGTGGGTTCTATGTTCTGAGATTCGCAATGTCAATTTGCAATAATTCTCAACTACATTTTTTCATTTATTCCCAATGTAATTTTACTATTCTCAAAATCAAGAGATATAATCGCAATTTTGTGGAAAAGGTATACCTAGTTTCTCGCAAGTTTGTATTGTTTATAATTTTCTTGTTTAAATGTATACCTAGTGTGTCGAAATATCCAAAAAGTGAGAAAGAATAGATGAACCACAAAATTACAGAACATATTATCTACACCCGATTTTATTTTGAAAAATCCGGTAAATTTGTTTTAATGCAGAGAAATAATAATTCAAGCTCATGCGGCTACACCACTGGCTTCATAATAATGGAATATAAAAATCAACGGAAAACATAACCCCACTTACCTGTGAAAACTTAATTCTGGATGTGAAAAATCCAGTTTACCACAAACAAGACACTTCTTAACCATTTTGAACTCAAAAACACGAAATATCTTGGGCTAAGCCACAATAAAATAATATTTTTGGCACAAGCGGTCGTTGAGGAGGTAACGGGCCAATATGGTCTTATTCTTCTCTATAGAAAATACCTTTAATATTGTTAATAAATAAGTCTCAGCCTGCTGACAAGCCATGAGAAGCTTATTTTTAGAAGAACCGTGCATATGATTATCGATAGGCAGAAAAAATAATAATTTATAGGCGTTGAGCAGATGTATCTGGCAACTTGGGTTCAAGTTGGTTTGCAAATTTATGGCCCGAGATGTAAAGAATCGACCGGATTTAGAATGTGTGATTTAGATGGAATGTAAATAGCCCTGTCTATTTTTTTTTATGGTCGAAGTCATTAATCGCACAACCAAAATACAAAATATTGTCAAGTTGGTGCACGTTCAATAATCTTATTATTAGGTGCTCCTAAAATGGTTGCAAGTTATACATACAAGAATACAAGGTAGATCAAAAAATATAAAAATGGTACAAGACCGAAGTACCACAATCAAACCACCACAAAAAAACAGCAAAATGTCATGAGGAAAATTTGTTCAGAATTTAAAGTTATGCAATAACAAAAATCTAGCGTCCTAGAAAAAAAATTGTTGTTCTGGATTCATAATATTAAACTATAAAATAGAAAATGAACCCTTAAAATAAAAGTTTTTCATATACCTACATATTATCATTACCTTTACCGATGTTTCATCATGTAAAGATTTTTTGCGAAATTTTGAAGTTGTGTTTAATATCATTTTAACAAACGTATCAAGTTTGTGATTCCCTAAAAAATCAAAAACTAGGTCATAGGATTTCAAAAGGTTACAATTTTTGTACTCAAGTTTTTGTTGATGCTGATAGACTCAGATTCTTTTCGTGCGAAAATCATGGAGCTGAAGAAAGTTTTCAAATCAAGTCAAATCAAATATGCTTTTTTAGCACGAAAAATAGTAACATTTTTTTGTACAACCTATACGTAAACTCCACTTTTCAATGCATGTAAAGCAGGCGGGAAGTTCCTAATTTTGGCAGCCGGGCAACTGTCAAAATAATAGACAAAATCCTTTTCTCAAGAAATAATATAACCTTTTTTTTGAATACTGTCAAGTCCAATGTCATAATAAAAATGGTGTTTTTTTTATATTCCTCATAGATTTTTCTGATTTTGTCTTTTTTAATCAACCCAAACTGGTTGTACAAGAAGTACTATTTGCACCACGGACGAAAGATGATTTTGACTTGGCTGATACTTATACCCTCGTCAAAATCATCTACTGTCCGCCCTAGATACAAAAATGTACCATTATCAGTAAGGCAAATTAAAAAAAATGAAAATACCAATGGTCAAAGATAAAAACTAAGAACACAAACAAATATATGTAATAATCATATATCTTCATTTAGCATGAGCTATAAAAATGAAAGTGTATAAAATAATAATTCGAGTTTACTCAAGAGGCATAAAATAATCAAATAATCCAAAGTAGTATGATGTAAAAAGTAAAAATGTTTAAAATAACACATACAGGTGAAAATATAAACAGTATAGCAACACCACAGTTTAAAATGTTAATATACAATGACATGTTCTCTGAGCAGTTTTTTAAATACATTCAAGTTATCACAGTCTTTGATCTCTGCTGGCAAATTGTTTTTGCCTGGAGGACAATGTTCTGCAGCTTCTAGCGGTTGACACTCAGACGATTCATCTTTCAAAAAATCGGAACTGAAAAGCACATGAAATGTCAACTGGCTGTTTATTATTGAATAATATTCTCTACCTTTTGCTAATCGGAGCCTCTAGGGGTGGACATTGGGGGATTTCGGAATGCAAAGAATCAGACCCCGTATCAGAACTGAAAAACGGATGATTCAATGTGATTCAATTAATTATCTAGATTTATGATTTAAATATGGGTGCAGAAAGTAATATGCAGTTTCTAAGTGAATTTATATGATAAAATGTCATCAAAAATTAAATAAATTAGGTATTAACAGGGGTATTACCTCTCACTTTTAAAAATCCGGTGTCATGATTGGCAAGCTTCCCGGTTTTAAATATTTGATTCCATCAATGCTACGTGAATAGTCTTGTGGGTTGAAATGAGCCGAGCACAAAAAGGGAGTTTTGCTACGAAGTCGGCCCTCGTCAATTCCCACCAAAGAACACAAATATTTCGCAGCTCTTCATTATTTGAAAATCTAAAATTGGATAACAAGAAAAAAATATAGAAAATAGGAAACAGCAACGTTTTACTTTTCTTGTTTCTAATACATAAGTATATGTACAGGCAAAAATTATTATGCATAAATGCCCGAAACACTATTTTTGACTATACCGAAATGATTATCGGTGCTGGAAAGTGAGTGGAGATTAATTCAAAGAAATATGGTGCAGGAGTCATACTGAACAAAGACCGCAAATATTGGTACCTGCAAATTGAAGCAGGTACGCAATATTATTTATGGGTCTATTCTTCTTTAAATTAATGTCTGGACATAAATTTAATTTTGTATTTTTGTATAAATTTGGCCCAAAAACATTTATGTCTAGACATACATTCAAAGAAGTATGGGCAAATGAACAATACATATTGCGTAGGTACCTGCTTCAATTTGCCAGTACCAATATTTGCGGTCTCTATTTACTATGTCGCTCCTAGCACATACTCCTTTCAAGCTATTTTCGCATTCTCCAGAAAATTGAACATTTTTTATATATCCTATACCTACCTAAAAAAGAAAATTTCCATTTGTTCAAAGTTCTATTTGGAAGCCTTGGAAAGAGGGTAAATATCTATTTTCAACCATTGAACTTTTATTTAAAACTTTTTTTCCAAACGTCAAATCGAAAAGTAAATTGCGGGGTCCATTTAGCTGTGCCCTGTACAGAGTTTTTTTTATATATTAATTGAGACACCCTTTATCTTTTTCATTTGACGTTTCTGAAAAAAATGTCCCTTCATAAAAGTCTATTGGTTTCGAGCAAATTGTTCGAAAAACTATACTTCGCTTTTACAGGAACAAAGTCTGGGCGTGGTCCAAATTTTTAATTCCAATTGAAAGGTACACGCGAAGAAGGCGATATGTCAAAAAAGTTAGTTTCGAGATAAACGCGTTTGAAGGTTTTAAGTTGTTATTATAATAATAATGGTGAATGTAGGCATTCTTACTTGAGACTTCAACCTTATTGTGATAAAAAAACGAAAATAAGACAGTTGTGGAAGTATCCAATGAATAAACCATCTTAACTGTGTATGAAATAATCGAATAGGTATTCAAGTATTATGAATATCCTTTCTTATTTGAGAACTAGGTATTGATAAATTGTGAAAATCACACAATCGGTTCCTATTGCATAAAAAACTACCATTCAGGAATCTTTACGCTTACAGTTATTTTTCCAAATCAGTTTCATTTTTTGGTTGTTACCTATTCACGAATGAAAGCAAATATCCAAACTTCCTAAAAATTGAAAAATCCTCATTTTCATGATTGAAATACGATGCCTACACCACTGGATCCCTCTCCAGTCAATGCTCAATGCAAATTTGACACTAATATACCTGTGAAAGGTGATTTCTGGATCCGAATGGTCCTGTTTTGACACAGCAAGCACACTCTAACCATTTTGCACATATAAAGTCACAATACAACACTTCACAACTACCAAAATAGAAGAAACAAACAGTTTTCAAGTCGTTATTTGTTTGGCATCGCGGCACCACCTTCAAAATCGATACCTGAAAAAGGGTGGCTGTTAAAAAACAGCGTTGCCGTGTACTGGGACTAAAATTTACTATGTATTGCACAAAAAATCATTATTAAATGAATGTTAGTAATTAATCTTTGAGTAGCACAAACATGTTTTATATTAAAATACATTTATTTATAATACAAACAATGTATCGACGTCAGTGACGTCGATACACTGCTTTCTACTTGACACTACTCACCTTCACCATACGGGGATATGAATCAGTGGCACTACTGGTGGTTTGAATTCCATGCCTCGGTAGCTCAGTTGGGATAGCGTCAGACTAGAGATATGAGGGTAGTGGGTTCAAATCCCGCCTGGGGTGTCACTTTTTCATATTCCCATATACACACATTTGTCCTCCAGCCAAGAATCTACTTTCATTTGACCATTATTAGGACAATAATCCACTCCACGATTATTCATGATATGAAATAATATCATCAGACACTATCGGCGTTGTTCAATATTGAGTTAATGCCCACGAAATCATGGATGTAAATGTGTCTCATTATGCGATAATCTAGAATAGTGAACCTTGATGCACCTTCTCGAAAAATGAACAATACTCAATCCTTCTTAATTTTCATTGTATCATGTTTTATCAATCAATTTCGTAAACAAAGGAATTTTCATTGATGAAGATTTGCCCAAATCGGAAACCGCGTCCAAAGCAGGTCAGTTCTCGGCGACGTAGATAGATATAACTCGACAAGGATAGCGGTACAGTGAATTTCTCAGACATACGTCCATAATTGGATGATTGTGCCATTATTTCTGAAGGTTTCCTTCTCTCAAGCCTTATAGAACTCAACTAGTCGGGGAGAGGGAAACCACACCAGACAAGGACAGTGGCAGATTTGCGTTATGTTGTACGTATCGTTACGGGCCCCTACGGTATACTTAATCGCCTACGAATATCTGTCTTTTGAACGACAGACGTCAAAAATGTGTCAACAAAACAGCTGATAGTTTTTGTTTACAAAATTGAAACATTTCATCAAATTTTACAAGATTTTTTTGGGTATTTCGCCACACCCTATCAAATATCAATCAAACTAGTGTTTATACACCCGATCTTCTATATTACCTGAAAAAAGTCTATTAGTAAATGATAAAACCTATCAATATCAAACGTTTCGGGAACGAATCTGCTCCCGTCGTCAGTGAAAACCTAAAAATGGAACAATTAATTCAAATTCTAAAAATATAGTTCGTTTTTTGTTGTGAAATTGACTTTTTCGTGTTTTTGGCACAAAATGTCACTTTTAATGACATTGAAGTGTGTGGTGTTGATTGTTTAACTTTACATATGTTCAGTATTTATAATTTACTTTTTTGGGCTATGTTCAATTTCTTAATAAAGGTAACCATGTATTACTTAAATTTACAGAGCAAGTTGCTTAACATTCATTAGAATTATTCAATATAATATATGCACTTTCTTTAAGTTTACGTTTTTTAGAACATGGCTCCTTTGCTAAGATTTTTGAATTATCCCAATTTATTCTATGATTTTTATCAAATGCATGTTGACAAATTCCCGATTTATGAAATTCCCTTTTTTTCATGTATGATTTATGTTCCTCAATTCTCTTTTTTAAAGGTCGTTAGGTCTCTCCAATATAGAATTTATTACACTCACAAGGAATTTTATAAATAACATTTTTAGTGGACTCATTAATATTATTAGGTCGAGTATTTGTTAAATTAGAGCGAAGTGTGTTATTAGTTTTGAAAATGGTCCGTATATTATACGTCTGACCTAAACGTTTCAGTTTATGAGAAATTCCAGGTATGTATGGAATAATTAAATTAGTTATGGGTATATTCTGTTCTTGTTGTCTGGTTTGTTCAAAACTATCAAAACACTTTTCAATAAAATTCATTGGATAATTATTTTTTGATAAAACGTCTCTTATGAAATCTTTTTCGGAATCAAAATTATCATTATCACAAATTATTTTTGCTCTATCATATAGACTTTTTACCACACCTTTTTTAATGTTCAATGGATGATTGGAATTGAAATTAAGATATCTATTTGTGTGGGTTGGTTTTCTAAAAATTTTTGTTTCGAAATTTTGAAAATTTTTCTTTATTAGTATATCTAAAAAGGGAATTTCATTATTTTGTTCTTTTTCAATTGTAAATTTGATCGTGGGTTCTTTATCATTTATGTCAATTAAAAAATCATTAAGTTTTGGTTCATCATATTCATATATAGAAAAAATATCATCTACATATCTCCACCAAATCATTGGTTTGTATCTTATATATAAATTGTTTCAAAATGTTCCATGAAAATATTACTTAAAAGTGGAGATAAAGGAGAACCCATTGCCATGCCAAAATCTTGTTGATAAAATTCATCATTATATTGAAAATATGTTGTTTTAACACAAATTGTTAAAAGTTCCAGAATAGCATCGATATCCAAGTCTGTTCTTTCTTTTAAATGTGTATCATTTTCAAGTTTATCTCTTATGATCATCAATGTTTATCAACAGAGTATCAACAGACACATTAGTGAAAAGACTAACTACATCAAAACTTACAAGAAGATTATTGGGATTATAATTGATATTTGATAATTTCTCTAAGAAATGTTGAGAATTTTTTATGTATGATTGTGTGTTACCTGTTAAAGGAGTGAGTATGTTTAATGAAAATCTTGCTAATGCATGAGTTGCATACGTCCATAATTGGATGATTGTGCCATTATTTCTGAAGGTTTCCTTCTCTCAAGCCTTATAGAACTCAACTAGTCGGGGAGAGGGAAACCACACCAGACAAGGACAGTGGCAGATTTGCGTTATGTTGTACGTATCGTTACGGGCCCCTACGGTATACTTAATCGCCTACGAATATCTGTCTTTTGAACGACAGACGTCAAAAATGTGTCAACAAAACAGCTGATAGTTTTTGTTTACAAAATTGAAACATTTCATCAAATTTTACAAGATTTTTTTGGGTATTTCGCCACACCCTATCAAATATCAATCAAACTAGTGTTTATACACCCGATCTTCTATATTACCTGAAAAAAGTCTATTAGTAAATGATAAAACCTATCAATATCAAACGTTTCGGGAACGAATCTGCTCCCGTCGTCAGTGAAAACCTAAAAATGGAACAATTAATTCAAATTCTAAAAATATAGTTCGTTTTTTGTTGTGAAATTGACTTTTTCGTGTTTTTGGCACAAAATGTCACTTTTAATGACATTGAAGTGTGTGGTGTTGATTGTTTAACTTTACATATGTTCAGTATTTATAATTTACTTTTTTGGGCTATGTTCAATTTCTTAATAAAGGTAACCATGTATTACTTAAATTTACAGAGCAAGTTGCTTAACATTCATTAGAATTATTTAATATAATATATGCACTTTCTTTAAGTTTACGTTTTTTAGAACATGGCTCCTTTGCTAAGATTTTTGAATTATCCCAATTTATTCTATGATTTTTATCAAATGCATGTTGACAAATTCCCGATTTATGAAATTCCCTTTTTTTCATGTATGATTTATGTTCCTCAATTCTCTTTTTTAAAGGTCGTTAGGTCTCTCCAATATAGAATTTATTACACTCACAAGGAATTTTATAAATAACATTTTTAGTGGACTCATTAATATTATTAGGTCGAGTATTTGTTAAATTAGAGCGAAGTGTGTTATTAGTTTTGAAAATGGTCCGTATATTATACGTCTGACCTAAACGTTTCAGTTTATGAGAAATTCCAGGTATGTATGGAATAATTAAATTAGTTATGGGTATATTCTGTTCTTGTTGTCTGGTTTGTTCAAAACTATCAAAACACTTTTCAATAAAATTCATTGGATAATTATTTTTTGATAAAACGTCTCTTATGAAATCTTTTTCGGAATCAAAATTATCATTATCACAAATTATTTTTGCTCTATCATATAGACTTTTTACCACACCTTTTTTAATGTTCAATGGATGATTGGAATTGAAATTAAGATATCTATTTGTGTGGGTTGGTTTTCTAAAAATTTTTGTTTCGAAATTTTGAAAATTTTTCTTTATTAGTATATCTAAAAAGGGAATTTCATTATTTTGTTCTTTTTCAATTGTAAATTTGATCGTGGGTTCTTTATCATTTATGTCAATTAAAAAATCATTAAGTTTTGGTTCATCATATTCATATATAGAAAAAATATCATCTACATATCTCCACCAAATCATTGGTTTGTATCTTATACATAAATTGTTTCAAAATGTTCCATGAAAATATTACTTAAAAGTGGAGATAAAGGAGAACCCATTGCCATGCCAAAATCTTGTTGATAAAATTCATCATTATATTGAAAATATGTTGTTTTAACACAAATTGTTAAAAGTTCCAGAATAGCATCGATATCCAAGTCTGTTCTTTCTTTTAAATGTGTATCATTTTCAAGTTTATCTCTTATGATCATCAATGTTTATCAACAGATTATCAACAGACACATTAGTGAAAAGACTTACTACATCAAAACTTACAAGAAGATTATTGGGATTATAATTGATATTTGATAATTTCTCTAAGAAATGTTGAGAATTTTTTATGTATGATTGTGTGTTACCTGTTAAAGGAGTGAGTATGTTTAATGAAAATCTTGCTAATGCATGAGTTGGTGAGTTAATACTACTGACTATTGGTCTTAATGGTATATTTTGTTTATGTATTTTTGGTACACCGTAAAAATGTGGTGCTTTACTATTATGTGGTGTTAGTTTAGATCTTTCATTATCTGAAAAAAATCTTTTATGTTTTTTAAGTTTAGAATATATTTTTCTTTCAAAACGTTCTGTTGGATCTTTATTCAGTTTTGTATAATTTCCATCATTTATTAGAGACATTATTTTATTTTCATAAGTTGTGATATCTAAAATTACTGTTGCATTACCTTTATCTGCAGGAAGTATTTTTATATTATGATCGGACTTCAAATTTTTTATTGCTAAACGTTCTGCATGATTGATATTTTGTTTAATGTTATAAGATTTATTCAAAATCAATTTTGATTTAATTCTAAATTCTTCTTGTTGTTCTTCTGGTAAATGTTGTGTTGTTGCTTCTATAGATGAAATAATATCTAATTTATTTATAATTTTTGGTGTAACAGCAAAATTCAAACCTTTTGATAAAACATTCTTTTCATAATTTGAGAGAATTTTATCAGATAAATTTATAACAGTTTTTTCTATCATGTCATTGTTTGTAGTTTGTTCTGTATAAGGATTTATACTTTCATTTATTAATTTGTTAAATTTATTGACTTGAATATTTTTTTGTTGAGAGAAATATAATTGAAAACTATTATCTAAACAATGACAAATATGATCAAAGTCGTAATAAGTAACTTGCATCTCTATATTTCTTTTTGTTTTGTTTATATTGAAATTGAGTCTTTCTATATGAGATCTATGAAATTGAATTCGTTCTCTTATCAACGCTTTACTAGCTCTCTCAAGAATTCGAGTTGATTTTTCATTATTGTATGATGTTTTAAGTCTAAAAGCTTTGGGTATAATGTTATGTTGCCTACATCTACAAAGAAAAGTTAATGAGTTTTTTGAATGAGATAGTTTTTTTATATCATTTTCTAATGATCTAAAAACAGAACATAAATAAGCCCCATACCTGTCAAGTAGATATGCTCTGTAGTTTTGTGGCGCATCCATAATTTAC
The DNA here is from genome assembly GCA_958502075.1 of Orchestes rusci. Lineage (NCBI taxonomy): Eukaryota > Metazoa > Arthropoda > Insecta > Coleoptera > Curculionidae > Orchestes > Orchestes rusci. The sequence continues at coordinate 31,128,223 of OY293305.1, forward strand.
AAGATTTTTTTGGGTATTTCGCCAACAAGATTTTGGCATGGCAATGGGTTCTCCTTTATCTCCACTTTTAAGTAATATTTTCATGGAACATTTTGAAACAATTTATGTAGAAACATATAGATTCAAACCAATGATTTGGTGGAGATATGAAGATGATATTTTTTCTATATATGAATATGATGAACCAAAACTTAATGATTTTTTAATTCACATAAATGATAAAGAACCCCACTTTTTTCAGGTAATATAGAAGATCGGGTGTATAAACACTAGTTTGATTGATATTTGATAGGGTGTGGCGAAATACCCAAAAAAATCTTGTAAATTATGGATGCGCCACAAAACTACAGAGCATACCTACTTGACAGGTATGGGGCTTATTTATGTTCTGTTTTTAGATCATTAGAAAATGATATAAAAAAACTATCTCATTCAAAAAACTCATTAACTTTTCTTTGTAGATGTAGGCAACATAACATTATACCCAAAGCTTTTAGACTTAAAACATCATACACTTATGAAAAATCAACACGAATTCTTGAAAGAGCTAGTAAAGCGTTGATAAGAGAACGAATTCAACTTCATAGATCTCATATAGAAAGACTCAATTTCAATATAAACAAGACAAGAAGAAATATACAGGGTCCTTCATTAGTGCGTCGGGCAATCCTAGCGTGGTTATTTACAAAAGTAGAAAAAAAAGGTTTATACAAAAGTTGTAGAATGTGACTTTATGCATATTTTAAAAATATTTTCAAACATACAGGGTGCGTCACAAAAGTATGGCACGAAAAAGTATGATTTTTTTAAATGAAACCCCCTGTATATTAATTGATATTTCAATTCTTTCTTCAATTTGGAACAAAAATTGTGCTACAACTAATGTTCCTAAATTCAACCGTTATCGAGATATCGCGTTTTAAAAATGGCATTTTTGCAACTTTGGCATGCTATAAAACTCAAACTATTCAAGTTAGAGGAAAATGGTTTGCACTTTCCTATCTTAACTTTTCAAGAGCTCTTCTGTCATTTGGATAGAAGGTAACGTCAACTGTCAACTTTTTTCGGCACATTTTGACATTTTTTCACAATAATGGATTTAATCTCCTTGAATAGCTCTTGAAAAGTTAAGATAGGAATGTGCAATCCGATCATAATATAAAAATACTTCCTGCAGATAAAGGTAATGCAACAGTAATTTTAGATAGCACAACTTATGAAAATAAAATAATGTCTCTAATAAATGATGGAAATTATACAAAACTGAATAAAGATTCAACAGAACGTTTTGAAAGACAAATATATTCTAAACTTAAAAAACATAAAAGATTTTTTTCAGATAATGAAAGATCTAAACTAACACCACATAATAGTAAAGCACCACATTTTTACGGTGTACCAAAAATACATAAACAAAATATACCATTAAGACCAATAGTCAGTAGTATTAACTCACCAACTCATGCATTAGCAAGATTTTTATTAAACATACTCATTCCTTTAACAGGTAACACACAATCATACATAAAAAATTCACAACATTTCTTAGAGAAATTATCAAATATCAATTATAATCCCAATAATCTTCTTGTAAGTTTTGATGTAGTAAGTCTTTTCACTAATGTGTCTGTTGATAATCTGTTGATAAACATTGATGATCATAAGAGATAAACTTGAAAATGATACACATTTAAAAGAAAGAACAGACTTGGATATCGATGCTATTCTGGAACTTTTAACAATTTGTGTTAAAACAACATATTTTCAATATAATGATGAATTTTATCAACAAGATTTTGGCATGGCAATGGGTTCTCCTTTATCTCCACTTTTAAGTAATATTTTCATGGAACATTTTGAAACAATTTATGTATAAGATACAAACCAATGATTTGGTGGAGATATGTAGATGATATTTTTTCTATATATGAATATGATGAACCAAAACTTAATGATTTTTTAATTGACATAAATGATAAAGAACCCACGATCAAATTTACAATTGAAAAAGAACAAAATAATGAAATTCCCTTTTAAGATATACTAATAAAGAAAAATTTTCAAAATTTCGAAACAAAAATTTTTAGAAAACCAACCCACACAAATAGATATCTTAATTTTAATTCCAATCATCCATTGAACATTAAAAAAGGTGTGGTAAAAAGTCTATATGATAGAGCAAAAATAATTTGTGATAATGATAATTTTCAATCCGAAAAAGATTTCATAAGAGACGTTTTATCAAAAAATAATTATCCAATGAATTTTATTGAAAAGTGTTTTGATAGTTTTGAACAAACCAGACAACAAGAACAGAATATACCCATAACTAATTTAATTATTCCATACATACCTGGAATTTCTCATAAACTGAAACGTTTAGGTCAGACATATAATATACGGACCATTTTCAAAACTAATAACACACTTCGCTCCAATTTAACAAATACTCGACCTAATAATATTAATGAGTCCACTAAAAATGTTATTTATAAAATTCCTTGTGAGTGTAATAAATTCTATATTGGAGAGACCTCACGACCTTTAAAAAGGAGGAACATAAATAATACATGAAAAAAAGGGAATTTCATTAATCGGGAATTTGTCAACATGCATTTGATAAAAATCATAGAATAAATTGGGATAATTCAAAAATCTTAGCAAAGGAGCCATGTTCTAAAAAACGTAAACTTAAAGAAAGTGCATATATTATGTTAAATTCTAATGAATGTTTAGCAACTTGCTCTGTAAATTTAAGTAATACATGGTTACCTTTATTAAGAAATTGAACATAGCCCAAAAAAGTAAATTATAAATACTGAACATATGTAAAGTTAAACAATCAACACCACACACTTCAATGTCAGTAAAAGTGACATTTTGTGCCAAAAACACGAAAAAGTCAATTTCACAACAAAAAACGAACTATATTTTTAGAATTTGAATTAATTGTTCCATTTTTAGGTTTTCACTGACGACGGGAGCAGATTCGTTCCCGAAACGTTTGATATTGATAGGTTTTATCATTTACTAATAGACTTTTTTCAGGTAATATAGAAGATCGGGTGTATAAACACTAGTTTGATTGATATTTGATAGGGTGTGGCGAAATACCCAAAAAAATCTTGTAAATTATGGATGCGCCACAAAACTACAGAGCATATCTATTTCATCAAAGCTTTAAAATAAGTACGGAAATAAACATGTCGGCAGTTATGGTACCTACTTCTTTCCTGAACCGAAACAACTTCATACACTTAGCATTATTCAAATTGTTTAAATTAAAAGCTCTATACAGTACAACAGCTCTATTGCTCAATAATTCTTCATCATGTAATATATGCATGATGTTGGCATCATCCAGATCATCATCCTGATCGTCGTCATCGGCAAACACAAAGTGGTCAACTATAGCATTCATATTTTTCAAATTAAAACACGAATATATTTAGTTCGAATTCAAACGATGGAACATCACAACATGACATGACATATGAACCTGACATTTAAACAGAAGATCGGTATACGTATGAGCGATACGGTGATAAGTGGCTGTATATGGCTTTCTTCCCCATTAACGTAACACAATGCGTTACATATACGTATACGGATACGTTTGAAAAATGGCAATTGGCTTTATCTCCCTAATAACTCCGCGTTATCTTTATTACGCCAGGCGTTAAAGATGTCAAACAGGCAGAATGTCAAATGTTTCATACAACACAACTATGGAGGCATAGTCCTCCATAAACACAACCTAAACTGACATACAAGATAATCAATGTCATTGAAAATTATAGTGGTATTCCAATATCATCATGAATGAAGCAGCAGTAATCAGTAATATTGGCAGGAGCTAACGAAAATAACATGGAATATCTTATTTTGCATAATAAACTTACACGGGAACCAGTGCCGTATTTTCCATTACGCACTGGCGTAAAGCGGCGGCAAATTTTCAAAGAATAATCAAAGAAAAAATACGACGAAGGTCAGCGCAATTATTAGATTATTGAAGGATGTTCCGAAATTCAATTAATCAAATAAGTAGGTATCTCGAGAGTCAATCCAAAGCGTCAAAAACGTACAAGAATGTTATATGACCTGAAAGATGATTTTTCAAAAGACTCAAAATGTTTTGGAAATAGTTGGAAAACCCGATATTCATACGGTGTGTCCACTCTGAAGCCGCCCCCCCTGTATAAGGTATCGTTGATTTTTTGTTTAAAAAACACATTCTGAGATTTTAGTAACATCTTATTAATTAGAACGTACAGGAAGACTCAATGAGCAGTATAAGTATTAAATTAACAAATTAACAAAAAAAAATAGCCAACACAGTAACATTTTTTTTTTGAAAATGTGAACAGGGGTTTTTGGTCATTCTGATTAAGATTCCGTTGTCAGTTTTTTCCTAAAAAATCCCCTAATACTTTTTTCTGAAATTTGACCCACTTTGAACCCCCATAATCACCCAAAAGTACGTCCCTGGAACTGATTTGGTATAATGTTCAAAAAGTGTTTGACGAGACCTAACAAACAAAAAAAAAATTATAATCGGTTAATAAACAAAAATGTTACAGGGGTGGGACACTTCACCTGTATATTCGTACTCTTCATTTGGAAGCAGTTTCTCCGAACGTAAAAACTGCTTTACGCATATTCGTGGCCATGGCGGTAATAGTTTACACAGCAGAATGCTCATTTTCCACCTCAAAACGTTTTAGCTTTTATTTAAGATCTACCATGGAGCAAGACTAATGATGTGAGTATTTCCGTCGGAAATAATGGAAATATTGGAAATTTCAAAAATACGTTTTGTTTATTTGTCAGGTTGTATGGCATACGTTTTGTGCGGTATTCGAAATAGCGCTCCACGCTACGTAACGTAAATAACTACATGCGGTAACCTTATTACCATGAATGACGGTAAGCAGTGAATCGCGCATCCGATTTACGTCAAAATACCGCATGCGGTATTACTGCTTGACATTTTTTGATTGGCAATAGACTGGCTAAGTCTGACGTCACAAACGTAGGTCGGTGCTTAAAATGTTTCTAAACAAACTCATCATAACCTATTTTCACTGATTTTGACATCCCATGTGGAAACCCAGGAAAACTGAGTTTTCAGTGTTTTTGGATTCATTATATGCGAATAAGACTTTTAACGGTGATATTAATTTGGACAAAAGTGAGATTTACTGGGTTAGTTCAAGTTTTTGATGAGTTGAATTTGGTGTGTAATTAATACTTTGAACATTTTGAAGTGTTGTTTATGTTTACATGCTAATTATTTTCATTTGTGAGTTATCAGTGGTTTAGATCGACTTTTCTTTCAGAGTTTTGTAAGCATAAATACCTTCTTTGAGAACGACAATAAAACAATCAAAAAAGGTGAAATTGCTTTGGAATCCAATCATGTCCAGACAATGGAGTTTGACGCCAAGCTTTCTTTGATAAGAGGTGGAGTATTGGCCAGTATGAAGAATAAAAGCTACAAGCACCAGATAAAGTTTTCAAATTGAAAGAAATGTGCGCAATTGATGACGATAAAATAAAACATACTGCGATTGTGCCGACTGGTCAGGCTTCGAATGAGAAGTGGTTCCTTGCAAGGAAATACCGTTTGACTGCGAGTAACTCTGGTTTCATTATTTCGGCAAATTCAAAATTTTTCTTATGAGATGTAAACAAAGGTTACCATGGTTACGAGTTTTGTTGTTTGTTTGGAAACATTATAAGCTCCGACATACGTTTGTGACGTCACGACTTAGGCAGTCTATATCTCTCCAATAACTCTAATTGTGAAATTAACGAAAATGAACTGTTGAACAAGATTTTATAACCTTTTTATCTCAACGTTGTCGCTTTTTGGAATCTCTTGACTTTAAATTGAATACTAAAACACTTTTTGTATCTGATAAACCTCAAAAATACTAACTTAAAACATTACTTTCCCATAACAACAATAGTATTTCATGTCCACTATGCAAAGATAGTCATTTTATTTGTTCATGCCAAAAATTTATTGACTTACCTAAAAGTAATAGGTTTTCGGAGGCAAAACGTGCGAACTTATGCACCAATTGTCTGCGTCCTGGACACCGTCAAAGTGATTGCAAGTCTACTTATACTTGCAAGACCTGTCGAAACAAGCATCACTCATTGCTGCAATCAAATCACATGAAACCTCTCAACCGACAATGCCATGATAACACGCTAACTAGTATGAGCGACTAATAGCACCACTCATCCAAGATCTTCCATTCCAAACAATGCAACTCCTCTTAATCACACAAGAATCTTCAATTTCTACCAACTGTAAACAATTTGAATATTGAAGATAACCACTCTCAAAATTTATATTGTTGTGATAAACCAAAACTCATTTGTCTTACTCTCCACCGCATTCATTGAAGTATTTGACAAAAACCATCAGCCTATAGTATGTAAGCTATACTTGACAATGGAAGTCAATCCAATTTTATCACAGGTGTAACTTACTGTTTGCTTGCCGGCAGCTCCTTAAATAATTAAATTATTGAATGTCACTGGACGGATTCAATTTTTAGTGAAACACCGCTGGGTTTTAAGAGGGGCTGTATTGCTCATACAAATTCACAAAATTATTTTCTGAACATTCCGCCGCCCTTGAAAGATTAGGCATTCAACAGAATGCTATTCAAATGTCTTAGACAAAAATGGAAATCAAAAACTTGAAAGTCACTATCTGGTTATCAGTCATTGAAGAGTCTTCATTTATCGGGAGAGCACATATCTTTCTAACGGCACGTTTAAAAAGTCCACCTTTCGTCAACACACTTACGACACGCACTATCGAATCCGAACCAGGGTGTGTCTCGACGATCCTGCACAGTGGCCAACAGAGGGGTGGTGAGCTGTCCTCCTTTATCAGAACCATAGTTTCAACAGCAAGTTGTGGATTTCCAGAATGCCATTTTGTACGTTGTTGTAATAAATAAAGATATTCCTTCATCCACCTTGACCAAAACTGCTGGACTATTTGTCAGTGCTGGGCAGTATCCGGATACAATTTCGGTATCCAAAGACGGTATTCGAGTACTTAGCAAACCATAGTATCCGGTATCCGTATCCCCTGGAATAAAGCAGTATCCGATACTCGAGTACTTGAGATCTATGTATCCGGATACTTCATAATTATCCGGATACATTTTCATCGTTCGGATACAATTCTGAATCAAAATTTATCGGATCGCAGACATGATGATGAGTCGCTTCGGAGGTGGTGATGTAAACGCAATGATCATAATCCTTGATGTAAACGTACCCTCTATCATTTCTGTCACTTCTTGTCTCTCTGTACCAGTGTTCTGAGTTTAATCCAAACTTCAAACCGCCTTCTACGTTTTGCTGTGGAAATGTCTGTAGTTCTGTAGTTTGATGTTTATACTAGTACTTGTACTAGTAGTAGACTAGCAGAAGAGAAGAGTTTTTAACCCCGCGTGAGCGTCTTTTTATGCTGATAAATTGACTGTTCTCACTTCTCATTAGACGAAGTTGAGGTAGAAAAAAACAGAAGAACCTAACTACCTGATGAGTTGAAATATGGCATGAAAAAGATGTTATTTTTCTTCAATCACCATTATACAGTATTTAAGTTGGCTTAAATTCAGTAGGTACTTAATATCAGATCGCAAACCTTCCTTTTTTTGCTGTCTTTTTTCATCCTAAACTATAGATTATGAAGTGTGTTTGTTGAAAAATAATATTTATGTTTTTATATTTTTACACTTATCTTTAGGAATAGTGGATGTTTTTTTATTCGTTCTTCGTTTAAATATAATCACTAAAACCAATGAGAATATACAGTTCCTCGTTAATCTCTAATATTATGTTTCTTTTAGCCTTAGCGAGCAGAGCAATATTGCTTGCTGCACCACTTCACAATGAAAGTATCTGTATCCGTGTATCCGAAGAAAGTATCCGGATACGACATGTATCCGGATACTAAATTTGACTGCGTTATCCGAGTTTATTGTCCAGTATCCGGATACCTAGAGAGTATCCGTATCCGATACTCGAGTACGATTTACCTGTATCCGAACCCAGCACTGCTATTTGTTGAGTCAGGTTATAACTTTTCACATAATTGACTTTCACGTCAATCAAATTCCTTTGTGGAACTGCAGTCATTACTCGTCCAATGAGAAAATGTCCTGGGGTCAGGGCATCGAGTTCGGAGGGATCATTGGATTAGGACGAGAATTGAGAACTGCTTCCACTTGTGTTAAAATGGAATAAATTTCTTCATCCGTTGAATGTCTTTTATTCAAAACGCGCCTCAAATGATGTTTCGTAGACTTCACTGCAGCCTCCAAAAGTCCACCAAAATTGGGGGACCTAGGTGGTATAAAATGAAATTTAATTTGATTATAAGTAAAATAGTTATTCACATTTACAGAATTTGTCAAATTCTGGATAGTTTACAGCTCGTTATTTGCGTCTACAAAGTTTGTAGCAATATAAATCTTTACATAAACCTCGCCAAGAAACGAACCTTTTAAGCAAATTAAAAAAACCATCGCTAGTCAGATCAGAAATAAGTTCGAGGTGTACAGCTTTCGTAGACATACAGACGAATACGGAAATGTATGCCTTTATAATCTTGCGATTTTTCAATTTTCCATCTTTCAAGTCATAGGGTCCAGCAAAATCAACTGAAGAAGAGAAAAATGGGAAATTAGGAATCACTCGTGAAGCCGGTAATTGACCCATTTTAGCGATTGAAGTTTTGAGTTTTGACTTGAAACACAATTTACACTTTCGTATATAATTTTTAACAGAATTTTTACCACTCAAAGGCCAAAAGTTTTGTCTTACAAAGGAAAGAGTAGTTTGTGTACCAGCATGTGAACTGCGTTCATGTTCGTTTTCAATAAGCAAACGTGTGAACGGGTGTGATTGAGGAATAATTGGGTGTTTTGAGTTGTAAGAAACATTCGCATTTTCGAGTCTACCGCCGACTCGAATCAGACCACTCTCAAGAATAGGTGATAACGATTTGAGTGATATGTGATAACGATTTCAATTTACTCTTGAAACTAACAAAACCAGATTCTTGAAGTGATTTTAAATCAGCGGAAAATGCGTTTCGTTGTACTATTCTGGAAAGCGACTCTATGCTCATATCTATATTTCCGAAGGAGATAAAACTTAAGAGTACACTCTATTTTCTTTACTCAATTTCAAATTATTAATTAATCTTGAGCAAAAACCAGATACACGTATTGTTTTACGGTTATCCGATGTTAAACGGAAAGGTTGGTACAGAACCGCAATAAATGTCTAGAGTTACATCCATGTGAGTCGTGCCCTCCTTATACCGGTTTCGTCCCGAAATTGGACTCATCAGTAAGGCAGCTGGCACCACTCACACCGATGCAACTCCAGCCACTACCCTAATCTGGGTAAATGTGCAGTGGTTGTTTTTAGTTGGGTTAGGTTGTATATCCATAACAAAATAAGACTGTGGCATGGTACCATACACTCATGACACAATCGTAGCTTTTAAAAAAGTGATGCACCATCGGATGGCATACTTTGAGGTACACAAAATCAATATTTAAACATTAACAACAAAAAGTTTGGATTGATATTTTGTGACAAAAAGCTTATCAATATGCTTTTCGCTCTATCGCTTACCAGTCGCATCATTATAACATTTTGGTTTGATTTAAAGAGACATTGTTTTACGGTTATCCGATGTTAAACGGAAAGGTTGGTACAGAACCGCAATAAATGTCTAGAGTTACATCCATGTGAGTCGTGCCCTCCTTATACCGGTTTCGTCCCGAAATTGGACTCATCAGTAAGGCAGCTGGCACCACTCACACCGATGTAACTCTAGCCACTACCCTAATCTGGGTAAATAAATAAACAACCATTGCCATCTATTGGCTCGCAAGTCTGCGAACGCAAATAGAATATGTGAAGTATGTTCGAGCTGTACCTCTCGATCAAGGAATAAAGAGACATTGTTTTACGGTTATCCGATGTTTAACGGAAAGGTTGGTACAGAACCGCAATAAATGTCTAGAGTTACATCCATGTGAGTAGTGCCCTCCTTATACCGGTTTCGTCCCGAAATTGGACTCATCAGTAAGGCATCTGGCACCACTCACACCGATGAAACTCTAGCCACTACCCTAATCAGGGTAAATGTGCAGTGGTTGTTTTTAGACAACCACTGCCATCTATTGGCTCGCAAGACTGCGAACGCAAATAGATGTGAAGTATGTTCGAGCTGTACCTCTCGATCATGGAATAAAGAGACATTGTTTTACGGTTATCCGATGTTGAACGGAAAGGTTGGTATAGAACCGCAATAAATGTCTAGAGTTACATCCATGTGAGTCGTGCCCTCCTGATACCGGTTTCGTCCCGAAATTGGACTCATCAGTAAGGCAGCTTAGGGTAGTGGCTAGAGTTGCATCGGTGTGAGTGGTGCCAGCTGCTTTACTGATGAGTCAAATTTCGGGACGAAACCGGTATAAGGAGGGCACTACTCACATGGATGTAACTCATGATACTACGACAAACAAGATAATATGCTCACTAGCCGAACGAGTTTTGAACTGAACTGCGCATCAAGCTATCCGGTGACCCGATTGGATAAAATAGCATTGGAAAGCATGGCTTATACTGCGAAATTGTTGAATTCTGATGATAATAGTTGGTTATTTACCCCAAAATGAATAATATGTATTTAGTTGGTTATCTATCTATCCAAAATTGATAATATAATCTACGCAAATCCCACCAGATTGGTTAAATAGTATTTAAAAAAAGATCGTATTTTCAATTTTGCCGTTACATTGAAAAAACATTTTTCTCATTTGGTTTTCGACGTTAGAAAGGATGTTTGAGGTGAAACTTTTTTATGTGCAGTGGGAGTGGAATTTCAAGGTCGCGACACACTTGGTTCTTTGTGGTTTTGTGTGGTTTTTTGTGATTCTATGTTCTTTTCTTCCTTCTTTTTTGGTTTTATGTGTTTCTTTGAGAATCTATGTGGTTCTTTGTGATTTTATGTGGCTCCATGCATGTGGTTATTTTTTGGTTCAATGTGGTTTTTGTTGTACTATGTGGCTTCTTGTGGTTCTATGTGGTTCCATGTGGTTTTGGTGGTTCTAAGAGGCTTTTTGCAATTCTATGTGGTTCTAAGAGGTTTTGGCATGTGGTTTCTATGGTTGTTTGTGTTTCTACATGGTTCCATGTGGTTTTTGTGGTTCCATGTGGTTCTATGTGTTTTTTGTGTTTGTATGTGTTTCTTGTGGTTCTATGTGTTTTTTATTAGTTCCATGTGGTTTCTATGGTTTTTTGTGTGTTCTACATGGTTCCATGTGGTTTTTGTGGTTCTATGTGGTTCTATGTGTTTTTTTGTGGTTCCATGGTGTTTTTCGGCCCGTTGAGTTTTTTTTTGTGCTTTTATGTGGTTCTATGTGTTTTTTGTGGTTCCATGTGGTTTTTCAGGTTCGTTGTGTTTTTTTATGTGTTTTTATGTAGTTCTTGTGGTTGTGTGTTTTTTTGTGGTTCTTGTGGTTCTATATGTGTTTTTTTGTGGTTCCATCTGGTTTTTAGTGGTTCTATATGTGTTTTTTTTGGGTATCCTCATGTGGTTTTTGTGGTTCTGCGAAAGATTTCTTTTTATTCTGTTTTTTTGTGGTTCCATGTGGTACTGTGTTTTTTTTTGGTTCGATGTGGTTTTTCCGGTTCGTTGAGTTTTTTTTGTGTTTCTATGTGGTTCTTTGTTTTTTTTTTTGTGGTTTTTGTGGTTCCATGTGGTTTTTAGTGGTTCTATGTTTTTTTGTGGTTTTTCAGGTTCGTTATTGTGTTTTTTTTTGTGTTTTTATGTAGTTCTTGTGGTTCTATGTGTTTTTTTTGTGGTTCCATGGGGTTCTTGTGGTTCTATGTGTTTTTTTGTGGTTCCATGTGGTTTTCAGTGGTTCTATATGTGTTTTTTTGTGTTTCTATATGTGGTTTTTGTGGTTCCATGCGGTTTTTCTGGTTCTATGTGGTTCTTTGTGGTTTTGAGAGATTTTTTGTTATTCTATGTGGTTCCATGTAGATTTTCTGGTTCTTTGTGTTTCTATGTGATTTTGTATGTTTTTTTTGTGGTTCCATATGGTTTTTCTGGTTCCATTGCGGTTTTTCAGGTTCCATGTGGTTCCTTGTGGCTTTTTGTTTTTCTACATGATTCGATGTGGTTTTTGTGGTTTTGGGCAATTGCAAATGTCTCTCTTTGTCACAAAAGTCGTCTTCAGAAAAATGGTTTGAACAAATTCTAGCATATTCAACATAAAAACTGTCCTTTTGATAACACTTCTGTATCCATATCTTGCGAATATACTTGAATGTTGGAAACCGAAATAAACGGTATTTACACGGACGGTTTTCTTTATTTTTCTTATTGCTGCTTCTGCAGAACATCACGGCACAGTACACCATCATCAAATTATGCGAAATTCACGAAATAATAAGACATTATATCACACTAATATCAGAACAACAACATTTACATTGCAAACTGACAGAAGCTTGACAACATAACCTCACAAAGGTCACCCGACAAGATGCGCGTGAGCTTATCTGTTTGTCGTAGTATCATGGATGTAACTCTAGACATTTATTGCGGTTCTGTACCAACTTTTCCGTTAAACATCGGATAACCGTAAAACAATGTCTCTTTATTCCATGATCGAGAGGTACAGCTCGAACATACTTCACATATTCTATTTGCGTTCGCAGACTTGCGAGCCAATAGATGGCAGTGGTTGTTTATTTATTTACCCAGATTAGGGTAGTGGCTAGAGTTACATCGGTGTGAGTGGTGCCAGCTGCCTTACTGATGAGTCCAATTTCGGGACGAAACCGGTATAAGGAGGGCACTACTCACATGGATGTAACTCTAGACATTTATTGCGATTCTGTACCAGCCTTTCCGTTCAACATCGGATAACCGTAAAACAATGTCTCTCTCCAAATATGTGAAGTGTTTCATTGTCGAAATTGAGAAATGTTTGAGATTTAAATTCGGGAACTCTATCGAAATATTAAAATCAGTTGGCCAATGCTCAAGAGATATTTGAAGAAAGTCAGGCCCGTTCCACCACAGATTTGAATACTTTAAATCGTGTAGAGAACAACCACAAGAAATAATATCCGCGAGGTTAAGAGAAGAAGCTATGTGATTCCAATCTTTGACCGATGTTAGTGATTGAATTTCCGACACCCGGTTACTAACAAAGGTTTTCCACATTCGGGGCTCACCTGCTATCCACGATAAAACTATGGTAGAATCTATCCAAAGAAACACGTCATCAATGAACAGATCTAGAATTGATTTTTATTTAGATATAGTCGAGACATCAATAGGGTTCCACGGAGCTCTAAACGCGGAAGGAAAATAGATTTTAAGGGTGCTACACGGGATTTCGCACAAAGTAAATGACATTCTATGTGACCTTGATCATCTATGGAGCGTAAATATATTGCGCACCCATAGGATTTTTCATTAGAATTTGAAAATCATGAATTTGTACATTACGACGGCTAGTTACTAATATACGTCTACGTATTTATAAAGATTGAATTTCTGATAGATACTTTTGAAAATCAACCAATTGCGCGTAGATTGTCGCAGGAATGGGCCACAGATTTTGCATGATAAGCTTAGCTCGAACTAAAATAGGACCTAAAAGACAAAGTGGATCGAATATTTTAGCGATAAAGGAAAGTATTGATCGTTTGGTGGCGTTAGTAGGATCAAAGTTTATCTCTTGACCTTTATATCGAAATAGATCTAAACAAGGAATCCAACATACACCTAAAGTTTTGGTAGATGAGTCATCCGTGATCATATATTGCGTATCCAAATCAGATGATATTTTATTTAGAAAATCGATATCATTGGATTGAAATTTCCTTATTTCAAACCCATATTCTAGCAAAAGACTAGTTCACGTATTTTGGATAGCGCAGCACTATCCGACGAACCTGTTAAGATATCATCCATGTACATATCTTTATTGATTACATCACATTCAGTGGGGTATTTATCAATATTTTCTAAGGCGATTTGTTTAAGACATCGTGTGGCTAGAAATGAAGCTGGTTTTCCTCCATAAGTTAACGTTTGCAAGTTATAGTATTCCACTTCATCCTGAGGACTGTATCACCAAAGTATCCTTTGCAAATACTGATGTTCAGGATGTATTAATATTTGACGATACATTTTTGTCAAGTCGCCAATATAAACTACATCAATAAAATAGAAAAAGGATCGTCCTGTAATGTTGGACCATCCATTAAAACATCATTCAATGATAAATTTGAAGAACTTTTGGTGCTCACATCAAATACAACTCTGACTTTTGTTCTAACGCAATCTAGTTTAATGACACTGTGATGAGGTAAATAATAGGTATATCGGGGTTAAAGATTTTTGATCTCGTGAAATTTGTGTCATAATATTGCCAAGATTTTCTTATTCGTGCATAAACTCATTATAATGAATTTTAAAATCCCTGTTCTTGGACAGTTTTTGTTTTATCGAGTACAATCGGTTTAATGCGCGTTTTTAGGAGTCACCAAGTTTTGAAAAATTGCCCTTTAATGGTAATTTCAGAATAAACCTACCCTGCTCAGTTCTAGAAAAGGTATTCAAGAAATGTTGTTCGCATTTTAGTTCTTCTGTTGTCCATGATTTTTCCGGGTTCTTGGAAATTTCCTCGATCTTGCAAAATGTTTCTATTTGAGCATTCAAATGATGATCATCATCATTTGAACGTGAGTTCAAGAAGAAACATTTTAATAGTCGTTGGTTTATAGGTATGTTACTCGCTACTGTCCGTCCGAGAACGCTGTTTTGTAATACAGGTAATTTGTTGCCTAGTTTGATACGACCTTCAGAAAGAAAATTGTAAAATATCGAAGAGCCGATAAGCATATCTATGCTTGAGGCGACGTTAAAATCGGGATCAACGAGAGGAAGATGAGGGTATATTTAGGTTTGCTAAATCGTAGGATATTTGTGGAGTAAAATCGCTAATTTTGTTAATAACCAAGCAAGAAATATTTGACTAATATGAACTATGAATGGACAAAATCATAGTGTCAACTTGCTCATTTATTGTTGTCTTGATGTGATTTATTCCGGAAACAGGAATATTCATTCTTCGTGATTTTAAATTTAGTCTGACCATGTCCCGAGTAATAAAATTGGACTGTGAGCCACTATTGAGTAGAACACGGCACGGAACTGGATCATTGTTCACATCAAAAACGTGAATGAGCGCAGTAGATAACAGAACAAAAAGTTCTGAGTTTTTCATAGAATGATGTGACAACGCTGTGCAGTTTTGAATTTCATTTAGGTTGGGGTTGGAATCATTTTGGGTATTTTCGAGAGCATTAATCGTATTATTGTGATTCATTAAAGTATTCCCTTCATGAGTTAGCGAGATATTGACGTGACTTTGAGGATTGGATTTTGATTGAAAACCAACCTTATTTGGTGTTACATTTTTTGAAAAAGGCACTCTTGGTTGATGTAAAAGAGTGGAATGTCTTCCATTGCAAATCCTACAACCTGTCGACTTACACTCCGAATTTCTATGTCCTTTTCGCAAGCAATTTATGTAAAGTGATAATCGTTTTACTTCCTCAAAACGAGACGCAACTGAGATTTAAATTTTGAACATGAATAAATGAAATACCTATTGTTACAGAAAGGACAATTAGGACTTGATGGTTCAAACGAATGAAAGCTTTGTTTTTGACGATAACTTGAGCTTGGGGTAGATTTTGTATGTAAAGCCTCTAAGACCTGACATCTTTGCGTTATAAATTTAATAAAAATCATCTATTTTGGGTGTAGCGATATCTCTACTGAACTGTTCCTACTCACGTTTTGAAGGAAAATCCAGTTTCGAGTTCAATTGGTTCGCCTAAGCTCTCCAAAGCTCGTGTGTTTTTCAAAAATGTATCAAGAAAATTGCGTAATGTGAAGTGAGATTCTTTATGTACCTTTGGTAAATCGAATATTTCTTTGAGATGAGCGTTAATTATAGCCTTTAGGATATCGCATCTCTCTGTTAATAATTTAAAAGCGGTGACGTAATTAACGTCTCTTCATAGCATCGTTACCCCTAACGATGCTATGACTTGAGTGGTCTCACCTTTCAAACAAGATTAAAGATGATGGAATTTTTCAATATTTTTCAATGTATTGTTATTGCGAACTGAAGCTGTGAATGTGTCTCTAAATCTTTGCCATTCAGAATATTGGCCTGAAAATTCGGGAATTTTTATGGGTTGTAATTTTGCATTCATTTGTAAAGGCGGTACCCCGAAAGGAGTGAACATTTGAGTATTGGAATTTGCTGGCGGTGAAAGATGGGAAATAAGATCTTTCGCAGTTGAACTAGCGTTGGAATACTTTTTTTGAAAATCTTCGCGATCCGCGCTTGCAAGATCAAGCAAGCGCGGATCGCGAAGATTTTCAAAAAAAGTATTTCAACGCTATTTCAACTGCGAAAGATCTTATTTCAAGATACCTGCGGCCAGCATGACATCCTGGAGCTCACACTGTATAGTTTTAAATTCCGGCAAAATATCTTTCGTGGCTTCGTAACGAGTTTCGATTTCTATGAGAGAGCATTTTCCGGCAGTAGGTATACTTATCTAAATAAGTTTGAAACCACGTGAGTTCGGCTTTAATTTGACCGCGACGAGCTATTAACCTTTTATCTTCATTTGATCGTATTGTCATATTGACTGTTGTAAATTGTCAAAATATCTAACCAAAATGTGCAATTATATGCGAGAGTGCGAGATATTTGGGTGTTTTGATAAAATTATACAACCCAAATAGTGTTTTATAGCGATTAAAATGTATCGATAATATTCGAGAAAAATAAAACGTTGAAATTATTGACGAGAAATTTCAAACTTCTCTGGAATAACAGTTGATAGCTTGAATTGTCTGGATATGAATTAATTTACGAGCGACGAGATGTACGGAACATTCATTATACGTGAAAAAAGCTATAACGTGTATAAAACACAAGTGGAAGGTACGTGAAATGATATTAAAACGATATGCGAAAAAACTTAAATAAGAAAAGGTTTGCTTCACCTTCACCTCCGATCAAGAGAGCTTCTGAAACGAGAACCTTTCCAGTGCGTTATGGATGTGGACGTGATAGGTACGTGACTTCGAGTATAGGGTATGATATTGGGCTGCTAATTCAACCTTGTATCTGCATTCGGCGGTTTTTCCTTTGTTCTCCGATCCTTCTATCCGGCTACCAAGGACCAAACTATGTTTGCTTGTCGTCAGCTTCTTTAATTTAATGTCGCTGGGCGGACATCAAACCTTTCGATTCAATTTTTAGTGAAACACCGCCGGGTTTTGAGAGGGGATTTACTGTATTGCTCATACAAATCCACAAAATTATTTTCTGAACACTTACCTTTTGAGCCTATTAAAATGTCCATTTCAGAATTAGCGAAAAGTGCACCAATATTACTAAACGAACTCAACTTAAAATAAAATCAACTCATGATAAGTTTATTTTATTATTGACTGATTAATTTATATTAATTTTAACGGCCTCCAGACGATGCAATCTGTCGTACAACTTTGTTACTAGATACACGTCAAGCTTGACGTTTGTGTCTATTTATTGGTTATGTGATGCCCGACTACTATACAGCAGCTAATGCTTTTTTTTACAAACTTGGTGCCGTGTTAAACGATAATAGATCCTGCTCGAACATACTGGACTATAGTTATCAATGTTTGACACTGTTGTACGATGCAGTTGTACAACAAATTGCATTGTCTGTGGGCCGTTTTACTTACAACAAATAATCAACACATAAACTCCTTAAAATGTACAAACAATGATCTTCAAAATAGTTTGCAGCTTTTTTGGAACTGCGAAGAAACAATCAAACAAATATCTAAAAATAAATATTTAGAGAAAGAAATCGACTGTGAAAACCATTTTAAAGCCTCTACACATCGAGATTCTTCTAGAAAATTTATTGTAAGCCTTCGTCTCAGGCCCAGTGTTTCTCAGCTTGGAGACTCTTTTCAAACTGCCTTGAAACGTTTTCATGCAATTGAGCAAAAACTAAATAAGAATCCCAATATAAAGCAATCCTATTGCGATTTTATCTCTGAATTTAGAAGCCTTGGACATATGTCTGAAATAAACCCAGATTTCTCCAGCCATAACTCTATATTATCCCTCTCATTATCTTCCACACCATTGTGTGGAAACGAATGATAGCCTAACTACTCACCTCAGAGTCATCTTCGACGGATCTGCTACATTGTCTTCGGAAGTATCTATCAATGACTGCCTAGAGGTCGGACCTACTGTCCAAAACGATTTGTTTACCGTGATTTTGCGTTTTTGTATTAACAGGGGAAATCGCTAAAATGTTTCGCCAATTTTTGTTCGGACCTCAGCAACGTTGCCTCCAACGAATTCTGTGGCGTGACAACCTTCAAGACAACTGTTTAATCACCATTAAACATGCATTATTTTCTAAGTTTAATACATTTCCAATTTTTAATAATTTCATGATAGATTATGAACCCACTCAAGTTCAATGTCAGATAGGTGAGAAACTGATTGATCATCACGTTCTCGAACCATGGTCGGTCACTCGGTCATGATATGATTATTTTGCCGACGATGCACGAACGGAAGTGCATAGTAGAATTGTGTTTACTACAATATTTGGATAACATCATTGTGTACTATAACAATTAATTATTTATAAGCAAGTCGTGGGAAATAAAGGATCAGTATTCAACAGCTACTCAAAACGTTGTTTTACTCAGCAAATGTACTGTACCCAAGCCCACTTGGCCATAGCAGAGAGTGAGGCTGCTCTCTGGCAGTAAACTCTATATTTTCCGCTTCTCAACCGAACCGAGTTGAGCAAGTGTAATCTACGAGCTAAACCTAGCTTGAACATTGGTCCTCCGAGCCGGATATATTGTACTTGTGTACATTGGTCCTTCGAGCAACCTTAAAACTGCAGCAACCCGCCTGCAGTCCAGCCAGTCCAGAAGTCCACAGAGGCTCACTACAAATCCAGTCCACAGAGGCTAACTACAAATCCAGTCCACCAGATGCCCGCTATTCAATCAACAAAAAGTTAATCCAACATAAGGCAACCAATCAATCACAATGGAAAATAAGAACGAACTCGACCACCTGGTATTAGAACAAAAAAAAGTGGAATCGCAAATCTTCCAAATATGGATCAACAGCAAAAAGGACTCACAAACCGAAAAAACGGATTACTACATCCACAAACATTTATCCCACCTGGAGAGATTATGGCAGAATGCCCTCAAGAACGACAAAGCAATCAATAGACTGAAGGACTCCTTCGACCATCCCCACAACACACGGTCATACTTCCACTATATGGCTGCCGAACATGGCGAATGCTTGGACTACCTACTAACATGCCCAAAAGCCGAACAATCAAGCCCTACCATCAACAGCCAACAAAAGCGACTGAGAATACAAGAGTTCAGAATAGAACAACTAAAAGACCTATTTACGGAAATACAGTCAGAGTTGGAACTAGACAAAGGAGAGTATCGCTACAATTTCTTTATGGAAAGAGTCCACAAGCAGTGGGAGAGGATCCAGGACATCCATGAAGAAATATTATTCTACGAAGAAGAACATGAAAACGCATATCTCGCTCATAACGTGTACGAAGAAATCCGCAGACAATTTGATCAAGTTGTAGACGACCTAACCACCAAACTCCAACAAGACGTCAAAGCCCCCAAGCAACAAGTACCACCCAAACAGCCACAACAGCATCAACAACTATCAATAATTCAGATTCTATTTTGCCAGGAAACAGATGAAAACCAGCCTACAGTTCGTGATACTTCCAAAAGCAACGACCAAAACCAACCTACATTTTGTGATACTTCCAAAACCAAGACCCATGAAAACTCTGCATTAACCAACACTAACGAAATAAACTACTTGGAGACACCGACCAAAGAAAAAACAAACAAGCCAATAGAACAGCTGGAAGCAATAGCAACCAACCACTTCTCAGCATGAGATCTAATTCAAAAAAGTGACGAGAACAAACTACTAGACAAGCTGCCAGACTTACCAGAAATATCCTGTCCAAGGGTAGAACGACAGTCAACCACACTCGCTGTAATCTGTCCAGGCGCCCGGGCAGATGTTGTATTCAATACAACAGGAATGACTGCAACCGTTCCTGCTCTAGCCAGACACTCCGAAACATTGCCCATCATCTTCGATACCAGCCTGATTAACCATGATTCTCCGTACAAAGCCACCGAGCCCATACACTCCAAGACATTGCCCATCATCTTCGATACCAGCCTGATTAACCATGATTCTCCGTACAAAGCCACCGAGCCCAGACACTCCAAAACATTGCCCATCATCCTCAATACCAGCCCGATCAATCAGGAACCTTCATATTAAGCCATCGAGCCGATACTCAGGCAAACAGATTGCTCTACAGAGCTAAGACAAGAAGAGAGGGACCTCAAAGATAGGATCCATGACACGGGATGGCGCAGCATTCATCAGCACGCAGTCATCATGAGCAGCATCACGACAATACTCATTATGGTGATTCTAGGTTGGCGTACAAGGGAGAAGACCGAAGAGGCGAAACTAGGAAGTAGACAAACAACAAGGCCAAAACGAAGACATAGAGTTGATGTCTCTACGTTCGTCCATCGTGGAGAGGCGGCAGAATGTTTAATCACCATTAAACATGCATTATTTTCTAAGTTCAACACATTTCCAATTTTTAATAATTTCATGATAGATTATGAACCCACTCAAGTTCAATGTCAGATAGGTAGGAAGCTGATTAATCATCACGTTCTCGAACCATGGTCGGTCACTTGGTCATGATATGATTATTTTGCCGACGATGCAGGAACGGAAGTGCATAGTAGAATTGTGTTTACTACAATATTTGGATAACATCATTGTGTACTATAACAATCAATTATTTATAAGCAAGTCGTGGGAAATAAAGGATCAGTATTCAACAACTACTCAAATCGTTGTTTTACTCAGCAAATGTACTGTGCCCAAGCCCACTTGGCCATAGCAGAGAGTGAGGCTGCTCTCTGGCAGTAAACTCTATATTTTCCGCTGCTGAACCGAACCGAGTTGAGCAAGTGAAATCTACTATCTCAACCTAGCTTGTACAACAACATTAGACATTTTGAATATTGAACACAGTCACTTATAAAATGTCAAGCAGTGCCTCTTAAGCCACGCGTTGTCTGGACCAAATTTCAGAAGACACCTCAGACTCTTATCCCACAGAAAGTGAAATCATAAGAAATGATGTTCATGTCGATGACGTCATCACCGGTGGAACAACTGAAGAAGCTCTTTCAAATATTCGCAAAAATCTTATAAAGATATTTGAAGCATACAAACTAGAGTTAAGAATTTTTTTTTCCAATAGTCAATCTGTAATATCTGACATAACCGAACCTTTTACTTAATCTTAATCTTTAGCTCTTGATGAATCTCATCAACATAAGAGCCTAGGCATATCCTGGAATTCCGAACAAGATATTTTCATCCACAACTCTAACATCGATCCTAACTCTACACCTGTAACTAAACGTGTCATAAAATCACTTATTTCCCAGATTTTCGACCCTCTTGGCCATCTAGGACTGTGATGCGCCCCGAGATTTTCCGGGTTTGAATCCCGACGGGGATGAGGGAATTCGTTGATGTTAAATAAAGTGCTCGAGCGCCACCCTCTGGATTTATGTGGTAGAGGGCCCACAGTGCCTATCGGATAGCTTTTAGACAGTGAAGAAAGTCCAGGCGGTCGTTATTTCCAAAACTCCGCAAATTTCCGCTCTGAAATGGATAACTGAACTTTCTTAATAAAAAACACGATGTTAATGAAAATAAATCAAACAGTCTATTTGTCCCAGGAACCAGTCAAATAAAAATCACAACCAAAATCAACAAGTCTTCTGATCTTCGACCAGCAAAAAAAAACAAAAATATCACTTAGGAAATAATCTACAGAGAAAAATAAGTCTAATCTCTCCCGTTTAGAATCAAAATTACAGCCAAATAATTTGCAACTTTATGGCAGCCTCATACCGGCAAAAATAGAACGTGAAGCGGCAGTGTGTAACAAAACAATTTGAAACGACGGGTCGGGCTTTCCACAGCGAAATAGTTGAGCAGAAAAACAGTGCTTTAAAGAATACGATTTTCCGACGACGTATAAAGAAACAAAAGAGCGGCAAAACTGACGCGAACGGGTTATTTTCACGAGAATGAAAACGGGTCTAAGCACGAAAAATAAAATGTTGAACTCGTTCGCGCGATAACTCCAGGAGTCTCTCTGTATTTTGACTGAGATATCCCATTTGGCAAAGTTACTTCCCCTTAACGCAATTATTTAAGTAATCTAAAAGAGACACAAAAATACCCCTGAGTTTTCTCAGAAAAAGGGTCTTTTTCTGAGAAAACTCAGGGGTATTTCATAGGCCATACGGGTCGGTGAAGCTAAAGCCCCTTCCCAATAAAACTCCCTTGATATCCCACCCGACAGAATTCACTTTCCCTGAAATCCCATTATTTAAGCAAATAAGAATATGAATTTTCTTCGGAAACAGACCCGCTTCATAGGCCATACGGGTCAGCGGAGCTAAAGCCTATTCCAAGAAAATTCCCCTGATATCCCACCCTATAAAACGTTCCCCTGAATTCACATCACAGAAAGTCTCACCTCGTGGTAATCGAAGCAGATGAAATTCAAATAGAAAATTGAAAGTCTCGTCTTTCTCGCAACGGGCCGGGTCGGGCACTTGATGCGGGCTCCCACGTGGTACAGCTGCTCTTGGTACTCTAGGTACCTGTACTAATTCTTCGGTTCCTCCCGACGCGGCGTTCTGTATTCAGCCCAAAAGTGGGAAAATGCTGCTTGAAACTTGCGCGAAATGGATCGCGATCGTTGGCGGTTGGCTTGTGAGTTAAATAATCAATTGTTTTGACGCGGGAAAAACTGAGAAGGAAAATTACGGACAGAATTTAATTAATAGATTATTAATTACCCCACGATCAACATTATTTTCGAAAAAATACGAGATCCATTGATAGATGAATGACTGAGTTATACGAAAATATGAATTAAATGATCAGAGACGGGAAATTAATTAGAAAACTTTGGAAATCACGGTAGGAAAATCCGGAAATTTTGTAACTTCGTTACAGGACCTATGGTTTTAGAAGTTAAAATCTTTTCACAGAAATTATGGTTACTTAGAAATCGCTTGAGATGATCCGGTAGATATTTTTCGAATATGGAAATACTTTACTCATCACTTATCTTTAGTTGATTATTTCAAAATTCCCCGCCAAGTCACGATCAAAACATTTGTTGCTTTTGAACTCCACGGATTCAGTGACTCTCCCACCAATGCTTTTGGAGCCTGCATATATGCACGTTCTATGGAGTCTTATGGCAATGTCTCTGTTCATCTACTGACCGCTAAAAGCCGCGTAGCTCCTTTAAAAGCTGTGAGTTTACCACGTCTTGAACTATGTGGTGCTCTAGTCCTATCTCGATTAATGGATAAAGTCATAAAGTCTTTGAATTGTCAACCAAACAAGGTGTATTAATTTACTGATTCTACTATTATTCTCTGTTGGCTTTCTCTAGAGCCTAGACAATTGAAATCATACGTCTGTGATAGAATTTTAGAAATCCAGCAAATTACTGATCCGAATCATGGTATCACATTTCGTCTGCTGAAAATGCAGCGGATATTATATCTCGGGGCATGAGTCCTCAGGACCTCAAAACGTGCTCTATGTGGTGGCATGGTCCAGCCTTTTTATCCAAGCCAAAGGAATTCTGGCTCAGTGATAATCATATTGTTAACAAGTCAATTTCCCTCGATATTTCCAATATTTCCATAGATATTCCAATTCAATTATTTAATTCAAATATCCGGGCAATTACGAGAAATGCAGCAGTAAGGGGTTCATTCAAGTTCAAAGGCACTATAATGAACCCCAAACTTGTCGACTCGGCATTCTGAGGTAAAGATGAAATGACTTGGCGAAATATGCGTAGCGATCATAATTTCAGTCAATATAAATAGTAGATTGTTTATTGAACAGATATCAGTTCTAACACTGGTCCGTCGAGAGGTAGTGCTGGTAGCATAGAACCGTTTCTGGGAAACATTTCAGTGCCTTATTGCCAGCCTACCTCTCTGACACCAGCTGCGCGCTCCTCTCTCTCTCTCTGCTCCAAATATTATTATGTATTGGTAATTATCGTTTAGACATACTTGGTGAATAAAAGTAAAGTTAGTACCAGAGTACCAGTCGTCGAGCTCTTTTGATTTACGCTACGTCCCCCAGTCAGACAGTGGATCACTTGGTGGAGCAGAAATCCCCCACGTTGTGACAACATTATTATCTCTGATTAAAAACGTTAAAAACTCGATTCTGAAAACCTAGAACTAAACCCTGAATCTATTTTGCTCATCTCTTCAAGCTCGAATTTTTCATTATTTGAAAAATTTTCTGACTACAACAAACTGATTAATGTTACTGCTTACTGTCTACTGTATACATCCTATACTTTAACCAGAGAGTCACATTTTCACTCATTTAATCATAACTCACATACACAAAATAAACTTCCACCCCGGTACACAATCTACTCTCTCTTTTGTGAGACAGAAATTTTGGCCCATACAGGGAAAATCAGCTGTAAAATATGTTATTCATAGATGCATAACTTGCTATAAACAAAACCCTAAACCTTTTCATTCTCTTATGGAAAACTCACCTGAACCAAGAATTAACCTATCAAGACCATTTCTTCACACCGGCATAGACTATGCTGGATTTTTTATGATAAAAAATTCGAAATTGCGTAACCGGAAATTCATCAAAGCCTATCTATGCATATTTGTGTGTTTGGCTACTAGAGCTGTGCATTTGGAACTGGTTACCGATTTGACTTCACAAGGTTTCTTGGCCATGCTTAAAAGATTTGTCTCTCGCCCCGGTTTATGTCCGCACTTATATTCCGATAATGGCACCAACTTTATTGGGGCAAATAGCGAGCTATGGGAAATTTATGAACTTTATCAATCAACTGAATTTGAAACCTATGCCAAAAATAATATGATTCAGTATAATTTTAATCCCCCCTTTAAATTCTTAATCATGAGCTCTACAAAGTACCTATTTCATTAGCTTCAATGAACGGTGAGCTTCGATCAGCAGAAAAGGCATCATTAGTAAAAGGAATCCTAAAAAAGGTAGAGTGCTCATCAAATGTACTTCCCAACCTAAAACCTAACTCTATTCTAATTATTGATGGAATGGCTTTTGTCTTATCAATGGGCCGTCCAAATTTGGTCGAGACATTTGGAGACTATGCTGACTGCTTCATTAAGAGAATATTGTGTTATGGATCCAATTACAAGGAAGTTCATGTTGTGTTTGATCGCTACCGGCCTCTCTCCATAAAAGCTGGAACTAGGAAGAAACGAGCCAAGGGCTTCGCTCCTGTACGTAGGGATATAAAGGACTGCAATGTACCACTGCCCAAGAACTGGAGTAATTTTCTGTTACTGTCAGAAAATAAGGCAGATTTATGCAGGTTTTTATCCGACCGAATTCTACAGCACGACTTTCCTGATTTTGAAGTGGTACTGTCGAGAGGCTTTAAGGATGAGTCACATGCCCAGTCCACTGATCCAGCTTGTAATGTTGACTGCCTAAAAGCCTCACACGCAGTGATGCCAAAAACGTAGTCGTACAGTCGTAGTAACTAGAGACACTGATGTTGTGCTCCTCCTGTGTTACCACTTTGCCAAAATGAAGTGCTCTCACTTATGGGCAATGAGTGGTACAGCGCGAGACATCAAGTTCATTCCAGTGCACGAAATCTGCCAAAAGCTTGCTCCAGAGCAAATCACTCACTTGCTGGCTTTCCATGCTATTACAGGATGTGACTCCACGTCAAAACTAGCATCTGTCACAAAAGTGGGAGCCTGAAAATTCTTTTCTGGTGAAAACTGTAAGCTTCTGAGTGATCTTGGACGCTGGCCACTCGATGAGGATGTTCTCAAGAACGTCGAGAAGTTTATCATTCAGTTGTACAAAGTACGTAGGTTAAAGATGGCTTTTTTTATCACCTTTCTTTGGTTCAAATAATGTGAGCATCTTATTTTTTTTTCTTCCAGGTGGAGCCTAGCGTTGAATGTGCTGATGATGCCCGTAGCCTTCTATTTGGTGCTGTGAAGAAGCCTGAGAATCTGCCGCCAACGGCGGATGCTCTTAGGATGCACATCAAACGGTGCCACTATCAAGTAAGTAGTACTATACCAACAAATAAATCTAAAACTAGAACACAGATCGGAGTATGTATTTATTTTAAACTTTACAGGTATGTGTGTGGGAAAATGCTCACATTGCCAAGCCATCTCTACCTTCGATTGAAGATTGCGGCTGGATTATTGACAGAGCACAAGTAACCCCATTTCTAATGACGCTGGATCCCATCCCTATGACCTGCCCGGAATTTGTCATTTGCCATTGCAAAGCCAATTGCAATACCAAGAATTGCAGTTGCAGGAAGGGAAATGTGCAATGCATAAAATTATGTAATCCATGTAAAAGCATCTGCTTGAATTCGGTGTGAAGGCTTCTTTTATTTATCAACCTATTTTACAATAAAGTTTAATCCAAAAGTAATTTTTTAACGTGCTTTTCAATTTTTCATGCTTAAACACATTTCTTTGCGTTTAAAGCGGAAAATAACGGAATATAAACAACTTTTGGCCGCCATCTTGGAAAATACAATTAGAGTGTATATTCAGGTTCATTATTCTTCAAAACATATATTTATTCAATCTGGTGGTGTTTTTACATCACTGAGGGCCATTGTAGCATTAAATTCGAGAAAAAAAGCTAAATTGGCCGCCATCTTGAAATAAATCACTTCTGGTTGAGATTTCGCTTTGGCAACAGACATTTTTGAACTCAGCGGGGTCAAAATAGGGGGAAAAGACCTATTGCCAAAAAGTAATATGAAATGCTTTTCAAACTTTAACGGGGAAGTTTTTCGAATTTGTTACTAGACTATACACCCAGACAAGGACGGTATTACACGTGTTGTTTTTGTACGTACCTCGAACGGCAATATTTTAAAACAGAGTGTTGTCAAAGTATGCCCTCTCCCCATATCTGATGAAGATCAAGGACTTCGATAGACCCACCCATATCACGGACATTCGCAGTCAAAAATGGACTTGTGTCAGTCAGCATAGCCACCAGCCTAAGGTGCTATCACCATGGTTTTTGACATAGCTGTCAAGATTTACAGTCCACTAATTTGAATTATCACGATAAATCAAATCAATAGAAAAAGCTATTGAAATAAGCTGTTTTCTTTAAATAACCAAAGGATAAATATTCTGATCAAGGAGAAGAATCCTATCCACACAACTGTCTAAAACTAATCCAGTGATTGACAGAACATCAAATGATTTTTCTTTCCCCCTGGAGACAACACCTGCTCAGAAAAGGGAAAAATCGCCTCGAGCCTTGACGTCGACTGTGCAAAGCAGTCATGAAGAACAACAACAATCTCCAACATCCAAAGTGAGAAATGATCCAGCTGAAGCGGTCCAGGAAAGCGATCCGGCTGAAGTGGTCCAGGAAAATGACAATTACTCCGCATCTTTGGTGTGAAGGTAAGACCGAATGCGAAAACCTCCTAAATGGTTGAGGGAGTTCAACATCACAGCTCCTGAAATGAAATAAGGGGGCCTAAAAGAAGAGTGTGTACGTGACAAAATTCTTTGTGGATAAATGTATGTATATACAGGGTCTTTCACTTAAAACTCCGCACGTCAATATCTCGGAAACGAATAGGAATATTTGATTTCTGTAAAAAGTAGTCAATGACGTCGAGTAGTTATTTTTCACAGTTAAAAAAAATCGACGCCTACCAAGAGTAAAGCGTCGCGACGCATCAAAAATATTAATCGATTACAGGGACTTTGAAATAACGCGCATGCAAAAGTACGAGTTATTTATAAACTTTTTTGTTATTCAGTCGAGCTCATTAATTTATTCTACTCAGTTTTGAGATATACAGAGTGTCCAAGATAAGGATGTCTATCATGGGGATCTTGAAAACCGTGAGAGATACAAGGTCGGTTAAATGGAGGCAAAGTTGCGTATTTTGATGCTTAACAAAATGCCGTTTCAAAAGCCAAGAAATTCTGACTAGGTCCGAAATTACTCGAAAAAAACCGACATTTTTCAAAATCGTTTTCATTTTTTTCTGACCACATTTGAAGAGATATTTTGAAATGAATGAAACTTTTTCATTGCCACTTTTTGCCCTTTACAAGATAGCGTTATTAAATTGAAGAACCGACGTTTCGTCTATGAGCAGCCATCATCAACTTTGTTTTTTTAAATACGGTCCTAAATTTTTTATTACAGATTTTGAGAGCCTATTATGTTCCTAAATCAACGAGGTATTGCACCAATCAAAAAAGAGGTGGTTGTTTTTAATCCTATTAAAAATGTATTTTTTGTCTCTCTCAAAAACATGAGTTCTGATAGTAAAATCCATCGACATAGTTTTTTTGCCTAATTGCGATACATTGTTGTTTTAGGAACATAAGAGGCCCTCAAAATCCGTCATAAAAAATCCAGGACCGTATTTAAAAAAACATAGTTTCGGACTTTTGCATGCGCGTAATTTCAAAGTCCCTGCAATCGATTAATATTTTCAATGCGTCGCGACGCTTTACTCTTGGTAGGCGTCGAATTTTTTTAACTGTGAAAAATAACTACTCGACCCCATACATTGACTACTTTTTACAGAAATCAAATATTCCTATTCGTTTCCGAGATATTCACGTGCGGAGTTTTAAGTGAAAAGCCCTGTTGTGTATAAAGTGTATTTTTGTGACAACTTATATATATATGTATACAGTGTGTCCCAAATTCGTTTCTCTATACAGCGATCTTGACTCCTATTATACCTACATCAAAGGTTAAATGGAGAAAGTTTTAGAGGAAGCTTAGTACAATCTATATTCGGTTCCAGATTTGCGATCGGTCAATTGGTTTTGGAAATATCGGCGAAAAACCGAAAATGGCGGATTTTGTTTTTTGCCAGTAGATCCAAAACGGCTAATTGGACAGCTATGAAAATGTGACATTATCTAGAAACTTTTTTAAGACGAATAAAATGGTGTGTATGACATCTCTCAATCGCCTTTAGTTTTTTTGTCAACCCGCCTCAACTTTCATTTTTCTCATGGACGCCATATTGGATTTTTCGATTTTTGGAAAACGTGTACAAATTCCAGTCTAGTGATGTCCCACAAGTGCATAAAAGATTAAAGTATCATCGAAATATCACACTTCGTACCTGGGACGATGGATCGAATTACTTCAAAACTCGTAGGGACGAATTAAATTTCGCCAGAACTCGTGGGGACGGATCAAATTCCGCCAAAGCTTGCAGGAACGGATCGAATTACTCCAAAACCCGTAGGGACGGATTAAATTCCGCCAAAGCTTCTAGGGACAGAGCAAATTCTGCCAAAAACTCGTGGCTGGAATTTATCATACAGGGACGGATAAGATTCTGTCAAGACTTGTTGAGGCGGATTGAATTCTGAAGAGTGCATTATTTACATACTTTATCTAAAAACTAGATCCAAACAGCCAATTATTTATACAAAAAATATTGAAGATCTTTCTCGTAAAAAAGTGGAATGAGGAAGAAATATTTTAATTCTTGATTTTCTTCGATTCTAAAAATAATAATTTTCATGTAAGACTTTGATAGCATGAATCACTGTTCTCAAATAGCAAGTTCAATCTATTAAATCATGAGACCATTATGTGATCTGAAGAACCAAAATGTTATAATGATGCGACTGGTAAGCGATAGAGCGAAAAGCATATTGATAAGCTTTTTGTCACAAAATATCAATCCAAACTTTTTGTTGTTAATGTTTAAATATTGATTTTGTGAACCTCAAAGTATGCCATCCGATGGTGCATCACTTTTTTAAAAGCTACGATTGTTTCATGAGTGTATGGTACCATGCCACAGTCTTATTTTGTTATGGATATACAACCTAACCCAACTAAAAACAACCACTGCACATTTACCCAGATTAGGGGTAGAACCATACTTGTCACTGCGATGTGGAAGAATGCGACGAAACCAGTATGTATAGAGTTCCGTCCCGAACATTGTGGGTGGGAGATGAAAGAAATATTGGAACCCGTTTGATTGGAGGGAGAACCAACTTTCCTGAGTGTGGACGATATTTTGAAAAGCGATTATTCCGAAGATCATTTGAATGAGGTTTGCGATGATTTGGATGACTGGCAGAGTAGTTCCGACTCGGAAGCGGAATATATTTGAGGTACAGATTATCTTCGCAAATGTTTCGAATTATCGTTTCTAATAACAGTTATCGAGTTTAAATAAAATTAAATGTTCAATTAGATTTTGTTTTCACATTGACAAATTTGGCACCCTATCAACCTTCTCCCATTTCCCGACTTCCTCCAACATGAATCAACTTAAATTACAAGCATTCAGTTGAAAAAAACGAGCTTAGGGGTTTCAATATATGTTATTGTATTACAGTATTACTTGGGGCGACTAATAACAGGTTTGTGGAGTAATAAGTTTGATATGGCCAAGAAAAAATTCAAAAAATAGATAACTCTTGCGTAGAGATGCAAGTTACTTATTACGACTTTGATCATATTTGTCATTGTTTAGATAATAGTTTTCAATAATATTTCTCTCAACAAAAAAATATTCAAGTCAATAAATTTAACAAATTAATAAATGAAAGTATAAATCCTAATACTGAACAAACTACAAACAATGACATGATAGAAAAAACTGTTATAAATTTATCTGATAAAATTCTCTCAAATGATGAAAAGAATGTTTTATCAAAAGGTTTGAAGTTTGCTGTTACACCAAAAATTATAAATAAATTAGATATTATTTCATCTATAGAAGCAACAACACAACATTTACCAGAAGAACAACAAGAAGAATTTAGAATTAGATCAAAATTGATTTTGAATAAATCTTATAACATTAAACAAAATATCAATCATGCAGAACGTTTAGCAATAAAAAATTTGAAGTCCGATCATAATATAAAAATACTTCCTGCAGATAAAGGTAATGCAACAGTAATTTTAGATAGCACAACTTATGAAAATAAAATAATGTCTCTAATAAATGATGGAAATTATACAAAACTGAATAAAGATTCAACAGAACGTTTTAAACCAACGTTAGAAAGGATGTTTGAGGTGAAACTTTTTTATGTGCAGTGGGAGTGGAATTTCAAGGTCGCGACACACTTGGTTCTTTGTGGTTTTGTGTGGTTTTTTGTGATTCTATGTTCTTTTCTTCCTTCTGTTTTGGTTTTATGTGTTTCTTTGAGAATCTATGTGGTTCTTTGTGATTTTATGTGGCTCCATGCATGTGGTTATTTTTTGGTTCAATGTGGTTTTTGTTGTACTATGTGGCTTCTTGTGGTTCTATGTGGTTCCATGTGGTTTTGGTGGTTCTAAGAGGCTTTTTGCAATTCTATGTGGTTCTAAGAGGTTTTGGCATGTGGTTTCTATGGTTTTTTGTGTTTCTACATGGTTCCATGTGGTTTTTGTGGTTCCATGTGGTTCTATGTGTTTTTTGTGTTTATATGTGTTTCTTGTGGTTCTATGTGTTTTTTATTAGTTCCATGTGGTTTCTATGGTTTTTTGTGTGTTCTACATGGTTCCATGTGGTTTTTGTGGTTCTATGTGGTTCTATGTGTTTTTTTGTGGTTCCATGGTGTTTTTCGGCCCGTTGAGTTTTTTTTTGTGCTTTTATGTGGTTCTATGTGTTTTTTGTGGTTCCATGTGGTTTTTCAGGTTCGTTGTTTTTTTTTATGTGTTTTTATGTAGTTCTTGTGGTTGTGTGTTTTTTTGTGGTTCTTGTGGTTCTATATGTGTTTTTTTGTGGTTCCATCTGGTTTTTAGTGGTTCTATATGTGTTTTTTTGGGTATCCTCATGTGGTTTTTGTGGTTCTGCGAAAGATTCTTTTTATTCTGTTTTTTTGTGGTTCCATGTGGTACTGTGTTTTTTTTTGGTTCGATGTGGTTTTTCAGGTTCGTTGAGTTTTTTTTGTGTTTCTATGTGGTTCTTTGTGTTTTTTTTGTGGTTCCATGTGGTTTTTGTGGTTCCATGTGGTTTTTAGTGGTTCTATGTTTTTTTGTGGTTTTTCAGGTTCGTTATTGTGTTTTTTTTCGTGTTTTTATGTAGTTCTTGTGGTTCTATGTGTTTTTTTTGTGGTTCCATGGGGTTCTTGTGGTTCTATGTGTTTTTTTGTGGTTCCATGTGGTTTTCAGTGGTTCTATATGTGTTTTTTTGTGTTTCTATTTGTGGTTTTTGTGGTTCCATGCGGTTTTTCTGGTTCTATGTGGTTCTTTGTGGTTTTGAGAGATTTTTTGTTATTCTATGTGGTTCCATGTAGATTTTCTGGTTCTTTGTGTTTCTATGTGATTTTGTATGTTTTTTTTGTGGTTCCATATGGTTTTTCTGGTTCCATTGCGGTTTTTCAGGTTCCATGTGGTTCCTTGTGGCTTTTTGTTTTTCTACATGATTCGATGTGGTTTTTGTGGTTTTGGGCAATTGCAAATGTCTCTCTTTGTCACAAAAGTCGTCTTCAGAAAAATGGTTTGAACAAATTCTAGCATATTCAACATAAAAACTGTCCTTTTGATAACACTTCTGTATCCATATCTTGCGAATATACTTGAATGTTGGAAACCGAAATAAACGGTATTTACACGGACGGTTTTCTTTATTTTTCTTATTGCTGCTTCTGCAGAACATCACGGCACAGTACACCATCATCAAATTATGCGAAATTCACGAAATAATAAGACATTATATCACACTAATATCAGAACAACAACATTTACATTGCAAACTGACAGAAGCTTGACAACATAACCTCACAAAGGTCACCCGACAAGATGCGCGTGAGCTTATCTGTTTGTCGTAGTATCATGGATGTAACTCTAGACATTTATTGCGGTTCTGTACCAACTTTTCCGTTAAACACCGGATAACCGTAAAACAATGTCTCTTTATTCCATGATCGAGAGGTACAGCTCGAACATACTTCACATATTCTATTTGCGTTCGCAGACTTGCGAGCCAATAGATGGCAGTGGTTGTTTATTTATTTACCCAGATTAGGGTAGTGGCTAGAGTTACATCGGTGTGAGTGGTGCCAGCTGCCTTACTGATGAGTCCAATTTCGGGACGAAACCGGTATAAGGAGGGCACTACTCACATGGATGTAACTCTAGACATTTATTGCGATTCTGTACCAACCTTTCCGTTCAACATCGGATAACCGTAAAACAATGTCTCTCTCCAAATATGTGAAGTGTTTCATTGTCGAAATTGAGAAATGTTTGAGATTTAAATTCGGGAACTCTATCGAAATATTAAAATCAGTTGGCCAATGCTCAAGAGATATTTGAAGAAAGTCAGGCCCGTTCCACCACAGATTTGAATACTTTAAATCGTGTAGAGAACAACCACAAGAAATAATATCCGCGGGGTTAAGAGAAGAAGCTATGTGATTCCAATCTTTGACCGATGTTAGTGATTGAATTTCCGACACCCGGTTACTAACAAAGGTTTTCCACATTCGGGGCTCACCTGCTATCCACGATAAAACTATGGTAGAATCTATCCAAAGAAACACGTCATCAATGAACAGATCTAGAATTGATTTTTATTTAGATATAGTCGAGACATCAATAGGGTTCCACGGAGCTCTAAACGCGGAAGGAAAATAGATTTTAAGGGTGCTACACGGGATTTCGCACAAAGTAAATGACATTCTATGTGACCTTGATCATCTATGGAGCGTAAATATATTGCGCACCCATAGGATTTTTCATTAGAATTTGAAAATCATGAATTTGTACATTACGACGGCTAGTTACTAATATACGTCTACGTATTTATAAAGATTGAATTTCTGATAGATACTTTTGAAAATCAACCAATTGCGCGTAGATTGTCGCAGGAATGGGCCACAGATTTTGCATGATAAGCTTAGCTCGAACTAAAATAGGACCTAAAAGACAAAGTGGATCGAATATTTTAGCGATAAAGGAAAGTATTGATCGTTTGGTGGCGTTAGTAGGATCAAAGTTTATCTCTTGACCTTTATATCGAAATAGATCTAAACAAGGAATCCAACATACACCTAAAGTTTTGGTAGATGAGTCATCCGTGATCATATATTGCGTATCCAAATCAGATGATATTTTATTTAGAAAATCGATATCATTGGATTGAAATTTCCTTATTTCAAACCCATATTCTAGCAAAAGACTAGTTCACGTATTTTGGATAGCGCAGCACTATCCGACGAACCTGTTAAGATATCATCCATGTACATATCTTTATTGATTACATCACATTCAGTGGGGTATTTATCAATATTTTCTAAGGCGATTTGTTTAAGACATCGTGTGGCTAGAAATGAAGCTGGTTTTCCACCATAAGTTAACGTTTGCAAGTTATAGTATTCCACTTCATCCTGAGGACTGTATCACCAAAGTATCCTTTGCAAATACTGATGTTCAGGATGTATTAATATTTGACGATACATTTTTGTCAAGTCGCCAATATAAACTACATCAATAAAATAGAAAAAGGATCGTCCTGTAATGTTGGACCATCCATTAAAACATCATTCAATGATAAATTTGAAGAACTTTTGGTGCTCACATCAAATACAACTCTGACTTTTGTTCTAACGCAATCTAGTTTAATGACACTGTGATGAGGTAAATAATAGGTATATCGGGGTTAAAGATTTTTGATCTCGTGAAATTTGTGTCATAATATGGCCAAGATTTTCTTATTCGTGCATAAACTCATTATAATGAATTTTAAAATCCCTGTTCTTGGACAGTTTTTGTTTTATCGAGTACAATCGGTTTAATGCGCGTTTTTAGGAGTCACCAAGTTTTGAAAAATTGCCCTTTAATGGTAATTTCAGAATAAACCTACCCTGCTCAGTTCTAGAAAAGGTATTCAAGAAATGTTGTTCGCATTTTAGTTCTTCTGTTGTCCATGATTTTTCCGGGTTCTTGGAAATTTCCTCGATCTTGCAAAATGTTTCTATTTGAGCATTCAAATGATGATCATCATCATTTGAACGTGAGTTCAAGAAGAAACATTTTAATAGTCGTTGGTTTATAGGTATGTTACTCGCTACTGTCCGTCCGAGAACGCTGTTTTGTAATACAGGTAATTTGTTGCCTAGTTTGATACGACCTTCAGAAAGAAAATTGTAAAATATCGAAGAGCCGATAAGCATATCTATGCTTGAGGCGACGTTAAAATCGGGATCAACGAGAGGAAGATGAGGGTATATTTAGGTTTGCTAAATCGTAGGATATTTGTGGAGTAAAATCGCTAATTTTGTTAATAACCAAGCAAGAAATATTTGACTAATATGAACTATGAATGGACAAAATCATAGTGTCAACTTGCTCATTTATTGTTGTCTTGATGTGATTTATTCCGGAAACAGGAATATTCATTCTTCGTGATTTTAAATTTAGTCTGACCATGTCCCGAGTAATAAAATTGGACTGTGAGCCACTATTGAGTAGAACACGGCACGGAACTGGATCATTGTTCACATCAAAAACGTGAATGAGCGCAGTAGATAACAGAACAAAAAGTTCTGAGTTTTTCATAGAATGATGTGACAACGCTGTGCAGTTTTGAATTTCATTTAGGTTGGGGTTGGAATCATTTTGGGTATTTTCGAGAGCATTAATCGTATTATTGTGATTCATTAAAGTATTCCCTTCATGAGTTAGCGAGATATTGACGTGACTTTGAGGATTGGATTTTGATTGAAAACCAACCTTATTTGGTGTTACATTTTTTGAAAAAGGCACTCTTGGTTGATGTAAAAGAGTGGAATGTCTTCCATTGCAAATCCTACAACCTGTCGACTTACACTCCGAATTTCTATGTCCTTTTCGCAAGCAATTTATGTAAAGTGATAATCGTTTTACTTCCTCAAAACGAGACGCAACTGAGATTTAAATTTTGGACATGAATAAATGAAATACCTATTGTTACAGAAAGGACAATTAGGACTTGATGGTTCAAACGAATGAAAGCTTTGTTTTTGACGATAACTTGAGCTTGGGGTAGATTTTGTATGTAAAGCCTCTAAGACCTGACATCTTTGCGTTATAAATTTAAAAAAAATCATCTATTTTGGGTGTAGCGATATCTCTACTGAACTGTTCCTACTCACGTTTTGAAGGAAAATCCAGTTTCGAGTTCAATTGGTTCGCCTAAGCTCTCCAAAGCTCGTGTGTTTTTCAAAAATGTATCAAGAAAATTGCGTAATGTGAAGTGAGATTCTTTATGTACCTTTGGTAAATCGAATATTTCTTTGAGATGAGCGTTAATTATAGCCTTTAGGATATCGCATCTCTCTGTTAATAATTTAAAAGCGGTGACGTAATTAACGTCTCTTCATAGCATCGTTACCCCTAACGATGCTATGACTTGAGTGGTCTCACCTTTCAAACAAGATTAAAGATGATGGAATTTTTCAATATTTTTCAATGTATTGTTATTGCGAACTGAAGCTGTGAATGTGTCTCTAAATCTTTGCCATTCAGAATATTGGCCTGAAAATTCGGGAATTTTTATGGGTTGTAATTTTGCATTCATTTGTAAAGGCGGTACCCCGAAAGGAGTGAACATTTGAGTATTGGAATTTGCTGGCGGTGAAAGATGGGAAATAAGATATTTCGCAGTTGAACTAGCGTTGGAATACTTTTTTTGAAAATCTTCGCGATCCGCGCTTGCAAGATCAAGCAAGCGCGGATCGCGAAGATTTTCAAAAAAAGTATTTCAACGCTATTTCAACTGCGAAAGATCTTATTTCAAGATACCTGCGGCCAGCATGACATCCTGGAGCTCACACTGTATAGTTTTAAATTCCGGCAAAATATCTTTCGTGGCTTCGTAACGAGTTTCGAGTTCTATGAGAGAGCATTTTCCGGCAGCAGGTATACTTATCTAAATAAGTTTGAAACCACGTGAGTTCGGCTTTAATTTGACCGCGACGAGCTATTAACCTTTTATCTTCATTTGATCGTATTGTCATATTGACTGTTGTAAATTGTCAAAATATCTAACCAAAATGTGCAATTATATGCGAGAGTGCGAGATATTTGGGTGTTTTGATAAAATTATACAACCCAAATAGTGTTTTATAGCGATTAAAATGTATCGATAATATTCGAGAAAAATAAAACGTTGAAATTATTGACGAGAAATTTCAAACTTCTCTGGAATAACAGTTGATAGCTTGAATTGTCTGGATATGAATTAATTTACGAGCGACGAGATGTACGGAATATTCATTATACGTGAAAAAAGCTATAACGTGTATAAAACACAAGTGGAAGGTACGTGAAATGATATTAAAACGATATGCGAAAAAACTTGAATAAGAAAAGGTTTGCTTCACCTTTACCTCCGATCAAGAGAGCTTCTGAAACGAGAACCTTTCCAGTGCGTTATGGATGTGGACGTGATAGGTACGTGACTTCGAGTATAGGGTATGATATTGGGCTGCTAATTCAACCTTGTATCTGCATTCAGCGGTTTTTCCTTTGTTCTCCGATCCTTCTATCCGGCTACCAAGGACCAAACTATGTTTGCTTGTCGTCAGCTTCTTTAATTTAATGTCGCTGGGCGGACATCAAACCTTTCGATTCAATTTTTAGTGAAACACCGCCGGGTTTTGAGAGGGGATTTACTGTATTGCTCATAAAAATCCACAAAATTATTTTCTGAACACTTACCTTTTGAGCCTATTAAAATGTCCATTTCAGAATCAGCGAAAAGTGCACCAATATTACTAAACGAACTCAACTTAAAATAAAATCAACTCATGATAAGTTTATTTTATTATTGACTGATTAATTTATATTAATTTTAACGGCCTCCAGACGATGCAATCTGTCGTACAACTTTGTTACTAGATACACGTCAAGCTTGACGTTTGTGTCTATTTATTGGTTATGTGATGCCCGACTACTATACAGCAGCTAATGCTTTTTTTTACAAACTTGGTGCCGTGTTAAACGATAATAGATCCTGCTCGAACATACTGGACTATAGTTATCAATGTTTGACACTGTTGTACGATGCAGTTGTACAACAAATTGCATTGTCTGTGGGCCGTTTTACTTACAACAAATAATCAACACATAAACTCCTTAAAATGTACAAACAATGATCTTCAAAATAGTTTGCAGCTTTTTTGGAACTGCGAAGAAACAATCAAACAAATATCTAAAAATAAATATTTAGAGAAAGAAATCGACTGTGAAAACCATTTTAAAGCCTCTACACATCGAGATTCTTCTAGAAAATTTATTGTAAGCCTTCGTCTCAGGCCCAGTGTTTCTCAGCTTGGAGACTCTTTTCAAACTGCCTTGAAACGTTTTCATGCAATTGAGCAAAAACTAAATAAGAATCCCAATATAAAGCAATCCTATTGCGATTTTATCTCTGAATTTAGAAGCCTTGGACATATGTCTGAAATAAACCCAGATTTCTCCAGCCATAACTCTATATATCCCTCTCATTATCTTCCACACCATTGTGTGGAAACGAATGATAGCCTAACTACTCACCTCAGAGTCATCTTCGACGGATCTGCTACATTGTCTTCGGAAGTATCTATCAATGACTGCCTAGAGGTCGGACCTACTGTCCAAAACGATTTGTTTACCGTGATTTTGCGTTTTTGTATTAACAGGGGAAATCGCTAAAATGTTTCGCCAATTTTTGTTCGGACCTCAGCAACGTTGCCTCCAACGAATTCTGTGGCGTGACAACCTTCAAGACAACTGTTTAATCACCATTAAACATGCATTATTTTCTAAGTTTAATACATTTCCAATTTTTAATAATTTCATGATAGATTATGAACCCACTCAAGTTCAATGTCAGATAGGTGAGAAACTGATTAATCATCACGTTCTCGAACCATGGTCGGTCACTCGGTCATGATATGATTATTTTGCCGACGATGCACGAACGGAAGTGCATAGTAGAATTGTGTTTACTACAATATTTGGATAACATCATTGTGTACTATAACAATTAATTATTTATAAGCAAGTCGTGGGAAATAAAGGATCAGTATTCAACAGCTACTCAAAACGTTGTTTTACTAAGCAAATGTACTGTACCCAAGCCCACTTGGCCATAGCAGAGAGTGAGGCTGCTCTCTGGCAGTAAACTCTATATTTTCCGCTTCTCAACCGAACCGAGTTGAGCAAGTGTAATCTACGAGCTAAACCTAGCTTGAACATTGGTCCTTCGAGCCGGATATATTGTACTTGTGTACATTGGTCCTTCGAGCAACCTTAAAACTGCAGCAACCCGCCTGCAGTCCAGCCAGTCCACAAGTCCACAGAGGCTCACTACAAATCCAGTCCACAGAGGCTAACTACAAATCCAGTCCACCAGATGCCCGCTATTCAACCAACAAAAAGTTAATCCAACATAAGGCAACCAATCAATCACAATGGAAAATAAGAACGAACTCGACCACCTGGTATTAGAACAAAAAAAAGTGGAATCGCAAATCTTCCAAATATGGATCAACAGCAAAAAGGACTCACAAACCGAAAAAACGGATTACTACATCCACAAACATTTATCCCACCTGGAGAGATTATGGCAGAATGCCCTCAAGAACGACAAAGCAATCAATAGACTGAAGGACTCCTTCGACCATCCCTACAACACACGGTCATACTTCCACTATATGGCTGCCGAACATGGCGAATGCTTGGACTACCTACTAACATGCCCAAAAGCCGAACAATCAAGCCCTACCATCAACAGCCAACAAAAGCGACTGAGAATACAAGAGTTCAGAATAGAACAACTAAAAGACCTATTTACGGAAATACAGTCAGAGTTGGAACTAGACAAAGGAGAGTATCGCTACAATTTCTTTATGGAAAGAGTCCACAAGCAGTGGGAGAGGATCCAGGACATCCATGAAGAAATATTATTCTACGAAGAAGAACATGAAAACGCATATCTCGCTCATAACGTGTACGAAGAAATCCGCAGACAATTTGATCAAGTTGTAGACGACCTAACCACCAAACTCCAGCAAGACGTCAAAGCCCCCAAGCAACAAGTACCACCCAAACAGCCACAACAGCATCAACAACTATCAATAATTCAGATTCTATTTTGCCAGGAAACAGATGAAAACCAGCCTACAGTTCGTGATACTTCCAAAAGCAACGACCAAAACCAACCTACATTTTGTGATACTTCCAAAACCAAGACCCATGAAAACTCTGCATTAACCAACACTAACGAAATAAACTACTTGGAGACACCGACCAAAGAAAAAACAAACAAGCCAATAGAACAGCTGGAAGCAATAGCAACCAACCACTTCTCAGCATGAGATCTAATTCAAAAAAGTGACGAGAACAAACTACTAGACAAGCTGCCAGACTTACCAGAAATATCCTGTCCAAGGGTAGAACGACAGTCAACCACACTCGCTGTAATCTGTCCAGGCGCCCGGGCAGATGTTGTATTCAATACAACAGGAATGACTGCAACCGTTCCTGCTCTAGCCAGACACTCCGAAACATTGCCCATCATCTTCGATACCAGCCTGATTAACCATGATTCTCCGTACAAAGCCACCGAGCCCATACACTCCAAGACATTGCCCATCATCTTCGATACCAGCCTGATTAACCATGATTCTCCGTACAAAGCCACCGAGCCCAGACACTCCAAAACATTGCCCATCATCCTCAATACCAGCCCGATCAATCAGGAACCTTCATATTAAGCCATCGAGCCGATACTCAGGCAAACAGATTGCTCTACAGAGCTAAGACAAGAAGAGAGGGACCTCAAAGATAGGATCCATGACACGGGATGGCGCAGCATTCATCAGCACGCAGTCATCATGAGCAGCATCACGACAATACTCATTATGGTGATTCTAGGTTGGCGTACAAGGGAGAAGACCGAAGAGGCGAAACTAGGAAGTAGACAAACAACAAGGCCAAAACGAAGACATAGAGTTGATGTCTCTACGTTCGTCCATCGTGGAGAGGCGGCAGAATGTTTAATCACCATTAAACATGCATTATTTTCTAAGTTCAACACATTTCCAATTTTTAATAATTTCATGATAGATTATGAACCCACTCAAGTTCAATGTCAGATAGGTAGGAAGCTGATTAATCATCACGTTCTCGAACCATGGTCGGTCACTTGGTCATGATATGATTATTTTGCCGACGATGCAGGAACGGAAGTGCATAGTAGAATTGTGTTTACTACAATATTTGGATAACATCATTGTGTACTATAACAATCAATTATTTATAAGCAAGTCGTGGGAAATAAAGGATCAGTATTCAACAACTACTCAAATCGTTGTTTTACTCAGCAAATGTACTGTGCCCAAGCCCACTTGGCCATAGCAGAGAGTGAGGCTGCTCTCTGGCAGTAAACTCTATATTTTCCGCTGCTGAACCGAACCGAGTTGAGCAAGTGAAATCTACTATCTCAACCTAGCTTGTACAACAACATTAGACATTTTGAATATTGAACACAGTCACTTATAAAATGTCAAGCAGTGCCTCTTAAGCCACGCGTTGTCTGGACCAAATTTCAGAAGACACCTCAGACTCTTATCCCACAGAAAGTGAAATCATAAGAAATGATGTTCATGTCGATGACGTCATCACCGGTGGAACAACTGAAGAAGCTCTTTCAAATATTCGCAAAAATCTTATAAAGATATTTGAAGCATACAAACTAGAGTTAAGAATTTTTTTTTCCAATAGTCAATCTGTAATATCTGACATAACCGAACCTTTTACTTAATCTTAATCTTTAGCTCTTGATGAATCTCATCAACATAAGAGCCTAGGCATATCCTGGAATTCCGAACAAGATATTTTCATCCACAACTCTAACATCGATCCTAACTCTACACCTGTAACTAAACGTGTCATAAAATCACTTATTTCCCAGATTTTCGACCCTCTTGGCCATCTAGGACTGTGATGCGCCCCGAGATTTTCCGGGTTTGAATCCCGACGGGGATGAGGGAATTCGTTGATGTTAAATAAAGTGCTCGAGCGCCACCCTCTGGATTTATGTGGTAGAGGGCCCACAGTGCCTATCGGATAGCTTTTAGACAGTGAAGAAAGTCCAGGCGGTCGTTATTTCCAAAACTCCGCAAATTTCCGCTCTGAAATGGATAACTGAACTTTCTTAATAAAAACACGATGTTAATGAAAATAAATCAAACAGTCTATTTGTCCCAGGAACCAGTCAAATAAAAATCACAACCAAAATCAACAAGTCTTCTGATCTTCGACCAGCAAAAAAAAACAAAAATATCACTTAGGAAATAATCTACAGAGAAAAATAAGTCTAATCTCTCCCGTTTAGAATCAAAATTTCAGCCAAATAATTTGCAACTTTATGGCAGCCTCATACCGGCAAAAATAGAACGTGAAGCGGCAGTGTGTAACAAAACAATTTGAAACGACGGGTCGGGCTTTCCACGGCGAAATAGTTGAGCAGAAAAACAGTGCTTTAAAGAATACGATTTTCCGACGACGTATAAAGAAACAAAAGAGCGGCAAAACTGACGCGAACGGGTTATTTTCACGAGAATGAAAACGGGTCTAAGCACGAAAAATAAAATGTTGAACTCGTTCGCGCGATAACTCCAGGAGTCTCTCTGTATTTTGACTGAGATATCCCATTTGGCAAAGTTACTTCCCCTTAACGCAATTATTTAAGTAATCTAAAAGAGACACAAAAATACCCCTGAGTTTTCTCAGAAAAAGGGTCTTTTTCTGAGAAAACTCAGGGGTATTTCATAGGCCATACGGGTCGGTGAAGCTAAAGCCCCTTCCCAATAAAACTCCCCTGATATCCCACCCGACAGAATTCACTTTCCCTGAAATCCCATTATTTAAGCAAATAAGAATATGAATTTTCTTCGGAAACAGACCCGCTTCATAGGCCATACGGGTCAGCGGAGCTAAAGCCTATTCCAAGAAAATTCCCCTGATATCCCACCCGATAAAACGTTTTCCTGAATTCACATCACAGAAAGTCTCACCTCGTGGTAATCGAAGCAGATGAAATTCAAATAGAAAATTGAAAGTCTCGTCTTTCTCGCAACGGGCCGGGTCGGGCACTTGATGCGGGCTCCCACGTGGTACAGCTGCTCTTGGTACTCTAGGTACCTGTACTAATTCTTCGGTTCCTCCCGACGCGGCGTTCTGTATTCAGCCCAAAAGTGGGGAAATGCTGCTTGAAACTTGCGCGAAATGGATCGCGATCGTTGGCGGTTGGCTTGTGAGTTAAATAATCAATTGTTTTGACGCGGGAAAAACTGAGAAGGAAAATTACGGACAGAGTTTAATTAATAGATTATTAATTACCCCACGATCAACATTATTTTCGAAAAAATACGAGATCCATTGATAGATGAATGACTGAGTTATACGAAACAATGAATTAAATGATCAGAGACGGGAAATTAATTAGAAAACTTTGGAAATCACGGTAGGAAAATCCGGAAATTTTGTAACTTCGTTACAGGACCTATGGTTTTAGAAGTTAAAATCTTTTCACAGAAATTATGGT
Source organism: Orchestes rusci (assembly GCA_958502075.1). NCBI lineage: Eukaryota > Metazoa > Arthropoda > Insecta > Coleoptera > Curculionidae > Orchestes > Orchestes rusci. Next base: position 31,172,197 of record OY293305.1, read on the forward strand.
TACTTAGAAATCGCTTGGGATGATCCGGTAGATATTTTTCGAATATGGAAATACTTTACTTATCACTTATCTTTAGTTGATTATTTCAAAATTCCCCGACAAGTCACGATCAAAACATTTGTTGCTTTTGAACTCCACGGATTCAGTGACTCTCCCACCAATGCTTTTGGAGCCTGCATATATGCACGTTCTATGGATTCTTATGGCAATGTCTCTGTTCATCTACTGACCGCTAAAAGCCGCGTAGCTCCTTTAAAAGCTGTGAGTTTACCACGTCTTGAACTATGTGGTGCTCTAGTCCTATCTCGATTAATGGATAAAGTCATAAAGTCTTTGAATTGTCAACCAAACAAGGTGTATTAATTTACTGATTCTACTATTATTCTCTGTTGGCTTTCTCTAGAGCCTAGACAATTGAAATCATACGTCTGTGATAGAATTTTAGAAATCCAGCAAATTACTGATCCGAATCATGGTATCACATTTCGTCTGCTGAAAATGCAGCGGATATTATATCTCGGGGCATGAGTCCTCAGGACCTCAAAACGTGCTCTATGTGGTGGCATGGTCCAGCCTTTTTATCCAAGCCAAAGGAATTCTGGCTCAGTGATAATCATATTGTTAACAAGTCAATTTCCCTCGATATTTCCAATATTTCCATAGATATTCCAATTCAATTATTTAATTCAAATATCCGGGCAATCACGAGAAATGCAGCAGTAAGGGGTTCATTCAAGTTCAAAGGCACTATAATGAACCCCAAACTTGTCGACTCGGCATTCTGAGGTAAAGATGAAATGACTTGGCGAAATATGCGTAGCGATCATAATTTCAGTCAATATAAATAGTAGATTGTTTATTGAACAGATATCAGTTCTAACACTGGTCCGTCGAGAGGTAGTGCTGGTAGCATAGAACCGTTTCTGGGAAACATTTCAGTGCCTTATTGCCAGCCTACCTCTCTGACACCAGCTGCGCGCTCCTCTCTCTCTCTCTGCTCCAAATATTATTATGTATTGGTAATTATCGTTTAGACATACTTGGTGAATAAAAGTAAAGTTAGTACCAGAGTACCAGTCGTCGAGCTCTTTTGATTTACGCTACGTCCCCCAGTCAGACAGTGGATCACTTGGTGGAGCAGAAATTCCCCACGTTGTGACAACATTATTATCTCTAATTAAAAACGTTAAAAACTCGATTCTGAAAACCTAGAACTAAACCCTGAATCTATTTTGCTCATCTCTTCAAGCTCGAATTTTTCATTATTTGAAAAATTTTCTGACTACAACAAACTGATTAATGTTACTGCGTACTGTCTACTGTATACATCCTATACTTTAACCAGAGAGTAACATTTTCACTCATTTAATCATAACTCACATACACAAAATAAACTTCCACCCCGGTACACAATCTACTCTCTCTTTTGTGAGACAGAAATTTTGGCCCATACAGGGAAAATCAGCTGTAAAATATGTTATTCATAGATGCATAACTTGCTATAAACAAAACCCTAAACCTTTTCATTCTCTTATGGAAAACTCACCTGAACCAAGAATTAACCTATCAAGACCATTTCTTCACACCGGCATAGACTATGCTGGATTTTTTATGATAAAAAATTCGAAATTGCGTAACCGGAAATTCATCAAAGCCTATCTATGCATATTTGTGTGTTTGGCTACTAGAGCTGTGCATTTGGAACTGGTTACCGATTTGACTTCACAAGGTTTCTTGGCCATGCTTAAAAGATTTGTCTCTCGCCCCGGTTTATGTCCGCACTTATATTCCGATAATGGCACCAACTTTATTGGGGCAAATAGCGAGCTATGGGAAATTTATGAACTTTATCAATCAACTGAATTTGAAACCTATGCCAAAAATAATATGATTCAGTATAATTTTAATCCCCCCTTTAAATTCTTAATCATGAGCTCTACAAAGTACCTATTTCATTAGCTTCAATGAACGGTGAGCTTCGATCAGCAGAAAAGGCATCATTAGTAAAAGAAATCCTAAAAAAGGTAGAGTGCTCATCAAATGTACTTCCCAACCTAAAACCTAACTCTATTCTAATTATTGATGGAATGGCTTTTGTCTTATCAATGGGCCGTCCAAATTTGGTCGAGACATTTGGAGACTATGCTAACTGCTTCATTAAGAGAATATTGTGTTATGGATCCAATTACAAGGAAGTTCATGTTGTGTTTGATCGCTACCGGCCTCTCTCCATAAAAGCTGGAACTAGGAAGAAACGAGCCAAGGGCTTCGCTCCTGTACGTAGGGATATAAAGGACTGCAATGTACCACTGCCCAAGAACTGGAGTAATTTTCTGTTACTGTCAGAAAATAAGGCAGATTTATGCAGGTTTTTATCCGACCGAATTCTACAGCACGACTTTCCTGATTTTGAAGTGGTACTGTCGAGAGGCTTTAAGGATGAGTCACATGCCCAGTCCACTGATCCAGCTCGTAATGTTGACTGCCTAGAAGCCTCACACGCAGTGATGCCAAAAACGTAGTCGTACAGTCGTAGTAACTAGAGACACTGATGTTGTGCTCCTCCTGTGTTACCACTTTGCCAAAATGAAGTGCTCTCACTTATGGGCAATGAGTGGTACAGCGCGAGACATCAAGTTCATTCCAGTGCACGAAATCTGCCAAAAGCTTGCTCCAGAGCAAATCACTCACTTGCTGGCTTTCCATGCTATTACAGGATGTGACTCCACGTCAAAACTAGCATCTGTCACAAAAGTGGGAGCCTGAAAATTCTTCTCTGGTGAAAACTGTAAGCTTCCGAGTGATCTTGGACGCTGGCCACTCGATGAGGATGTTCTCAAGAACGTCGAGAAGTTTATCATTCAGTTGTACAAAGTACGTAGGTTAAAGATGGCTTTTTTTATCACCTTTCTTTGGTTCAAATAATGTGAGCATCTTATTTTTTTTTCTTCCAGGTGGAGCCTAGCGTTGAATGTGCTGATGATGCCCGTAGCCTTCTATTTGGTGCTGTGAAGAAGCCTGAGAATCTGCCGCCAACGACGGATGCTCTTGGGATGCACATCAAACGGTGCCACTATCAAGTAAGTAGTACTATACCAACAAATAAATCTAAAACTAGAACACAGATCGGAGTATGTATTTATTTTAAACTTTACAGGTATGTGTGTGGGAAAATGCTCACATTGCCAAGCCATCTCTACCTTCGATAGAAGATTGCGGCTGGATTATTGACAGAGCACAAGTAACCCCATTTCTAATGACGCTGGATCCCATCCCTATGACCTGCCCGGAATTTGTCATTTGCCATTGCAAAGCCAATTGCAATACCAAGAATTGCAGTTGCAGGAAGGGAAATGTGCAATGCATAAAATTATGTAATCCATGTAAAAGCATCTGCTTGAATTCGGTGTGAAGGCTTCTCTTATTTATCAACTTATTTTACAATAAAGTTTAATCCAAAAGTAATTTTTTAACGTGCTTTTCAATTTTTCATGCTTAAACACATTTCTTTGCGTTTAAAGCGGAAAATAACGGAATATAAACAACTTTTGGCCGCCATCTTGGAAAATACAATTAGAGTGTATATTCAGGTTCATTATTCTTCAAAACATATATTTATTCAATCTGGTGGTGTTTTTACATCACTGCGGGCCATTGTAGCATTAAATTCGAGAAAAAAAGCTAAATTGGCCGCCATCTTGAAATAAATCACTTCCGGTTGAGATTTCGCTTTGGCAACAGACATTTTTGAACTCAGCGGGGTCAAAATAGGGGGAAAAGACCTATTGCCAAAAAGTAATATGAAATGCTTTTCAAACTTTAACGGGGAAGTTTTTCGAATTTGTAACTAGACTATACACCCAGACAAGGACGGTATTACACGTGTTGTTTTTGTACGTACCTCGAACGGCAATATTTTAAAACAGAGTGTTGTCAAAGTATGCCCTCTCCCCATATCTGATGAAGATCAAGGACTTCGATAGACCCACCTATATCACGGACATTCGCAGTCAAAAATGGACTTGTGTCAGTCAGCATAGCCACCAGCCTAAGGTGCTATCACCATAGTTTTTGACATAGCTGTCAAGATTTACAGTCCACTAATTTTAATTATCACGATAAATCAAATCAATAGAAAAAGCTATTGAAATAAGCTGTTTTCTTTAAATAACCAAAGGATAAATATTCTGATCAAGGAGAAGAATCCTATCCACACAACTGTCTAAAACTAATCCAGTGATTGACAGAACATCAAATGATTTTTCTTTCCCCCTGGAGACAACACCTGCTCAGAAAAGGGAAAAATCGCCTCGAGCCTTGACGTCGACTGTGCAAAGCAGTCATGAAGAACAACAACAATCTCCAACATCCAAAGTGAGAAATGATCCAGCTGAAGCGGTCCAGGAAAGCGATCCGGCTGAAGTGGTCCAGGAAAATGACAATTACTCCGCATCTTTGGTGTGAAGGTAAGACCGAATGCGAAAACCTCCTAAATGGTTGAGGGAGTTCAACATCACAGCTCCTGAAATGAAATAAGGGGGCCTAAAAGAAGAGTGTGTACGTGACAAAATTCTTTGTGGATAAATGTATGTATATACAGGGTTTTTCACTTAAAACTCCGCACGTCAATATCTCGGAAACGAATAGGAATATTTGATTTCTGTAATAAGTAGTCAATGACGTCGAGTAGTTATTTTTCACAAGTAAAAAAAATCGACGCCTACCAAGAGTAAAGCGTCGCGACGCATCAAAAATATTAATCGATTACAGGGACTTTGAAATAACGCGCATGCAAAAGTACGAGTTATTTATAAACTTTTTTGTTATTCAGTCGAGCTCATTTATTCTACTCAGTTTTGAGATATACAGAGTGTCCAAGATAAGGATGTCTATCATGGGGATCTTGAAAACCGTGAGAGATACAAGGTCGGTTAAATGGAGGCAAAGTTGCGTATTTTGATGCTTAACAAAATGCCGTTTCAAAAGCCAAGAAATCCTGACTAGGTCCGAAATTACTCGAAAAAAACCAAAATTTTTCAAAATCGTTTTCATTTTTTTCTGACCACATTTGAAGAGATATTTTGAAATGAATGGAACTTCTTCATTGCCACTTTTTGCCCTTTACAAGGTAGCGTTATTAAATTGAAGAACCGACGTTTCGTCTATGAGCAGCCATCATCAACTTTGTTTTTTTAAATACGGTCCTAAATTTTTTATTACAGATTTTGAGAGCCTATCATGTTCCTAAACCAACGAGGTATTGCACTAATCAAAAAAGAGGTGGTTGTTTTTAATCCTATTAAAAATGTATTTTTTGTCTCTCTCAAAAACATGAGTTCTGATAGTAAAATCCATCGACATAATTTTTTTGAATAATTGCGATACATTGTTGTTTTAGGAACATAAGAGGCCCTCAAAATCCGTCATCAAAAATCCAGGACCGTATTTAAAAAAACATAGTTTCGGACTTAGTCGGAATTTCTTGGCTTTTAAAACGGCATTTTGTTAAGCATCAAAATACGCAACTTTGCCTCCATTTAACCGACCTTGTATCTCTCACGGTTTCCAAGATCCCCGTGATAGACATCCTTATCTTGGACACACTGTATATCTCAGAACTGAGTAGAATAAATAAAAAAGTTTATAAATAACTCGTACTTTTGCATGCGCGTAATTTCAAAGTCCCTGCAATCGATTAATATTTTCGATGCGTCGCGACGCTTTACTCTTGGTAGGCGTCGAATTTTTTTAACTGTGAAAAATAACTACTCGACCCCATACATTGACTACTTTTTACAGAAATGAAATATTCCTATTCGTTTCCGAGATATTGACGTGGGGAGTTTTGAGTGAAAAGCCCTGTTGTATATAAAGTGTATTTTTGTGACAACTTATATATATATGTATACAGTGTGTCCCAAATTCGTTTCTCTATACAGCGATCTTGACTCCTATTATACCTACATCAAAGGTTAAATGGGGAAAGTTTTAGAGGAAGCTTAGTACAATCTATATTCGGTTCCAGATTTGCGGATTTTGTTTTTTGCCAGTAGATCCGAAACGGCTAATTGGACAGCTATGAAAATGTGACATTATCTAGAAACTTTTTTAAGACGAATAAAATGGTGTGTATGACATCTCTCAATCGCCTTTTGTTTTTTTGTCAACCCGCCTCAACTTTCTTTTTTCTCATGGACGCCATATTGGATTTTTCGATTTTTGGAAAACGTGTACAAATTCCAGTCTAGTGATGTCCCACAAGTGCATAAAAGATTAAAGTATCATCGAAATATCACACTTCGTACCTGGGACGATGGATCGAATTACTTCAAAACTCGAAGGGACGAATTAAATTTCGCCAGAACTCGTGGGGACGGATCAAATTCCGCCAAAGCTTGCAGGAACGGATCGAATTACTCCAAAACCCGTAGGGACGGATTAAATTCCGCCAAAGCTTCTAGGGACAGAGCAAATTCTGCCAAAAACTCGTGGCTGGAATTTATCATACAGGGACGGATAAGATTCTGTCAAGACTTGTTGAGGCGGATTGAATTCTGAAGAGTGCATTATTTACATACTTTATCTAAAAACTAGATCCAAACAGCCAATTATTTATACAAAAAATATTGAAGATCTTTCTCGTAAAAAGGTGGAATGAGGAAGAAATATTTTAATTCTTGATTTTCTTTGATTCTAAAAATAATAATTTTATAGATAGATAGATAGATAGAGCGAAAAGCATATTGATAAGCTTTTTGTCACAAAATATCAATCCAAACTTTTTGTTGTTAATGTTTAAATATTAATTTTGTGTACCTCAAAGTATGCCATCCGATGGTGCATCACTGTTTTAAAAGCTACGATTGTTTCATGAGTGTATGGTACCATGCCACAGTCTTATTTTGTTATGGATATACAACCTAACCCAACTAAAAACAACCACTGCACATTTACCCAGATTAGGGTAGTGGCTGGAGTTGCATCGGTGTGAGTGGTGCCAGCTGCCTTACTGATGAGTCCAATTTCGGGACGAAACCGGTATAAGGAGGGCACTACTCACATGGATGTAACCCTAGACATTTATTACGGTTCTGTACCAACCTTTCCGTTTAACATCGGATGACCGTAGAACAATGTCTCTTTATTCCATGATCGAGGAGTACAGCTCGAACATACCTCACATCTATTTGCGTTCGCAGACTTGCGAGCCAATAGATGGCAGTGGTTGTTTCCACTGCACATTTACTCAGATTAGGGTAGTGGCGAGAGTTGCATCGGTGTGAGTGGTGTCAGCTGCCTTGTTGAAAATCAGAGGTTTTGATTCTCGCACGATTCCGCCTTGTTTCAAATCGTTAAAGCAAAAAATTTTAAGAACCATACTTGTCACTGCGATGTGGAAGAATGCGACGAAACCAGTATGTATAGAGTTCCGTCCCGAACATTGTGGGTGGGAGATGAAAGAAATATTGGAACCCGTTTGATTGGAGGGAGAACCAACTTTCCTGAGTGTGGACGATATTTTGAGAAGCGATTGTTCCGAAGATCATTTGAATGAGGTTTGCGATGATTTGGATGACTGGCAGAGTAGTTCCGACTCGGAAGCGGAATATATTTGAGGTACAGATTATCTTCGCAAATGTTTCGAATTATCGTTTCTAATAACAGTTATCGAGTTTAAATAAAATTAAATGTTCAATTAGATTTTGTTTTCACATTGACAAATTTGGCACCCTATCAACCTTCTCCCATTTCCCGACTTCCTCCAACATGAATCAACTTAAATTACAAGCATTCAGTTGAAAAAAACGAGCTTAGGGGTTTCAATATATGTTATTGTATTACAGTATTACTTGGGGCGACTAATAACAGGTTTGTGGAGTAATAAGTTTGATATGGCCAAGAAAAAATTCAAAAAATAGATAACTCTTGCGCGCGCTTTGAACTACGGTGCGGACTATTTCCGGCAACGTGAGGGTCGGCACCGTTGGTTTTTCTTATTCTTCTAGTTCCTATCTATAATTTTTGTAATAGGTTTTCTCGGCAAGGAGGAAAAGGTACATAACTCCTTTTTTCATTCTCTTCCTGGCGGCGGTGCCTAGGGTTGCGGCAAGTTACGACCTGGCACCGTGAGATTGTCTCATCGTATTCATCTTATTGCACACTCCACTGCAGTTTTGAAGCGGCAAGGAAGAAAAAGTTGTTATAGGAAAAAACGGCATATGAAGCACCGTTGGCGTTTGGGGGATATGCTTTCATGATGAATCGGTTATACTTCATTAGAATCGGTAAGGGCTTTATGGTATATAAATCGACCGGGCTCTCTGACTAATACTAAGATTCATTGTTGAAGTTGATGGAATGTTTTTGTCTGAGTTGTCAGGATTCTGGTCGAGTAGTCCAACTTGTGAATCACTAATTTCCCGCCGATCACAACAATCGGAAAACATTGGTGTTTCTTCATCTGTTTGGTTCTTTTTCTGTAAAAGTGTTTACAGCTGTTGAGTTCGACAACCCCAACGAATCCAAGAGAATATCGAGTGGTAATTCTTGATTATGATGAGTTGACGCCTCGATTTGTCTTGGTTTCAACTGATTGGCATGGCTCCTGATCAATCTGTGTTGATGTTCAAGAAATATATTATACATAACACGGCGCCTATTCGTTCTAGAACTTTTCCGGGAACCCATTTCTCCTGTTGATGAGAATAGATTTTGGCAAAAACCAGTTCTCCTTGGCGAAAATCACGCTATCTGGCACCATATGTTGCGATTGAGATCTTCTTCCATTTTTACATTGTTCTTCCTCTCAGGTATTTTATTAGGTCTTATCAAATCCAAAACTGTTGTCATTTTGCTACCAAAAATCAATTCAGCCGGAGACTTCTTTTCAGAAGCGGTTCTGTTTGGAGTTTGTCTATGAACTTGGAGAAATGTCAAAATAGCTTCTTTTGAAGAACATTCTTGTCGAGATTTTCTCAAAGCTCGTTTGAATGTATCAACAAAACGTTCGACTAAACCATTTGACTGAGGATGATACGCTGGTGTACGCATGTGTTGTATGCCAAATTTTTCACAAAAATCCCTGAATTCTGCACTGATAAAAACTGAAGCATTATCAGAAACAATAGTTTACGGGTTTCCCATTCTTGAGAATAACTTGTTAAGTTTTTTAATTGTTTTAGAAGTATTTGGGTTCTTCGCCTTGAAAACTTCTGGCCATTTTGAATAAGCATCTTCAACAATTAAATACGAGTATCCATCAAGGGGACCTGCGAAATCCATGTGAAGTCTCTTTCATGGTCTCTCTGGTATTGGCCATGAAGCAAGTTTTGTTTTGACTGGGGACTTGGATGCTTGTAAACCGCTGTCACAATTTTTAACAAACTCTTCTATCTGTTTGTCTAGTAGTTGCCAATAGATATGAGTTCTGGCAAGCGTCTTCATACGCTCTATACCTGGATGCCCTCTATGGAACTGAATATGAAGGAATGGCTGTGTTGCTCATCTCAGAATAGCAGGAAGGAAAGAAGTTGTAGTACTCTGAGCAAGTTTATTTAATAATAGCTGGCAGTGGCAGTGCCCCAATAGTCAATGTTATGTGCAGGTGAACTTAATCAACATCAAAATTGTGATTAGTACCTCCTCACCTCTCGTGGTCAATTCAACTTTATAAAAAAATGCGTAGTTAAGAAAAGTTATCAAATTTTAAAGTGTTGTGATGTCTTGTACGTGCTTTGTTTAATGTTATTTTGAAAACCTGTATCCGCTTTGATCAATTGACCATAACAATTAAACCATTTTTGAACCATAACGGACCATTATGTCTGACCGACAAACACCTTTGAAAAAGGGGCTCAGATGCTAATCACAGTTTTGATGTTGATTAAGGTCACCTGCACATTACATTGACTATTGGGGCACTGAAGATGGCGTATTAGGCGAAAGCGCTTTGCCAGCTATTATTAAATAAACTGGCTCAGAGTACTACAACTTCTTTCCTTTCTGCTACTCTATGGAACTGTTTGATCACTCTTTTCCGGTAGATTCTTGGAATTACAACTCGGTCATTCATGAGAATACAATCTTGTTCCATTGTGAGTAAATCTCTTCTATTGAAAAACTGTTGCATTTCTGAATCTGAGTTATGAAGTTTTGATGGCCAACCATTTTGAATGAACTCAGATACTTTTTTAAGCAAACAGTCCTTTCTAAGTTTGTAATGCTATCATATTATGGTTGAGTGGAATGAGATCAATTATTGTTTCAGCTACAATTTGTTGAATGCAATCTTCATCGTGAATCGCGGCTTTGGCAAACGCTTCATCTGGTTTCTTATTTCTATCCATCAGACGAGATAAAACATCAGCATACCCAAACGATGAAGATGAAATATACTGGATATCAAAATCATAATTTAGTAGAGTGAGAGCCCAGGGTTGAATGCGATTCGCCGTGTACACAGGAATTCCTTTCTTGGATCCAAAAATTGATAACAGTGGTTTATGGTCAGTTTGCAAAATAAATTTCCTTCCAAAAATCATCTTGTGAAATTTTGTGACGGCGAACAGAAGTCCGAGAGCTTCTTTCTCTATTTGGCTATACTTTTCTTCCGCAGGAGTTGAAGATCTTGACGCATGATAAACTGCTTTGGTGGACCCATCTGAAAATCTGTGAAGAATGCACGCTACTATACCAAAATTGGAACCATCTGCCTCTACAATTATTATTGGTAGATCTGATGGTCTATAATGGGTGAGCAACAGATCCAAGGTGAGAAGTGATTTGATTTTTCCAAAAGCTTTTTGGCATTGCAAATTCCACCCCCATTTTGCGTCTTTTCTCAAAAGATTGTCTAGTGGACCTCGCAAGTTTGTCAGGTTTTTGACAAATTTCCCATAATAGTTGACTGCACCCAAGAAAGATCGAAGAGTACTTAGATCTTTTGGTGGTGGCATTTCAAGCACGACTTCGATTCTGTCTTGGTCAGGTCTGATGCCTTCTTTGTCTAAACTATGTCCAACACTGTTTGGCAAACTTGCATTTCTCCAATCCCAATCTGAAACCATGATCCTGTTTGCGCTTCAGAGTTATGCAGAGATTTTGATTATTTTCTTTGATAGTACGGCCAGATATAATGATGTCATCAAGATACGGAGCTACCATATCTAAACCAGCCAGCATAGTATCCATTATCTGTTGAAAAGCACCAGGAGCTGTTTTCACACCAAAGGAGAGACGATTACATTTGTAAAGTATTTTATGTGTATTAATAGTCAACAGCTTCTTCGATTCGTCTTCAACTTCAACTTGAAGATAAGCTTCAGCCAAGTCAAGAGTACTACAGCAAATGCCAAACAACTTTTGATTCACGTCATAATCGCCACCAAGCGAGTTATCATGTGATTTGCTGGTGACCAAATTTGGCCACCAGCAAGATTCATAACAACGAGCTTGGTGGCAACGATGACGTAGATCGAAAGTTGTTTGGCGTTTACTATAAATATCATACCATTTGAAACTTTTGCGAATATGTCTTCCGGTAATGGTAACGGGTAAGAATGTCATTCTAAAGCAGCATCAAGGCCTGTGGAGTGATCAGCACAGATTCGGATATTTTCGTTTGGTTTTTTAACCACGACGATTGGTGCGGCCCAGTCCGAAAATTCCACTGGTGAGATTGCTCCTGGTTTTTCCATACGATCAAGTTCTTCGTCAACTAGTGTTTCAATATTGTACGCTACTGGTCTCTTGGGACGAAAAACTGGCTTGGCATTTGGTTTTGTATGCAATTTCACTTTTGATTTTGCGAAATGTCCCAAACCTTCCTTAAATACATCTGGGAAATGTTGTACGTACTTGGATGTGATAGTGTCTGGAACTGTGTTTTCGGTCACCTGATTGCAGATCGTGCTGATTGGTATCTCCTATATACCCAGAGGTCTTCTATCCAATCGATTCCAAGTATGTTCAGATTCCGTATTGATGTTGCGTTGCATATTTTGTCGGTTTTTGGCTTCGGGATGTTGCAGTTTTTTGAATCCAGAGAAATTTGACATATCGTTTCTCCTAAAATACCAAGTACCTCACCGGATGCATTCAAAGCCGTTTTATTGGTTGATGAAATCACAGGTTTGCCAATCTTTTCCCAAACATTTTCATCGATCACAGTGATATCGGATCCAGTATCAAGCTGAAGTGAAACTGTAGTATCATTGATCTTCAGTTTGATGAATTTACGTGAGCAATCGATTTGATTTATGATTATGACTAAATGGTTTGGTTTTGAAAAATTTTTCTTTAAATATTTTCTATTGCTAAAAATGTTCTCTTGAGAAAATGCTTTCTTTCCAAAACATGCACAGTATCCTTCTTTATGACCTACTCTGGAGCAAATCTTACATTTATGATTGGAAAAATTGCAATCCTTGATGAAATGCATGTCTCCACACTGCCAACATGGTGTTCTTGGTGTAGTTTTGTTTGAAGTTGATGGCATGTTTTGCTGTATATGTTTGCGAAAAACCACATTAACCAAAAAATCATCAGATGATTTGCGGCCTATAGGTGCGGTATCTGCTTCAAGACTCAAAATTTTCTGGCATTCATCTATGAGATTCTCCAGCGAAAAATTTTCCTTGTCATTGTTTAAAATTTTCGACAACAATCGAGTGGTAATTTGTGCATGATCAGGTGATTTCAAACCAATTATGAACATAGGCCATTTGCTTTTAGACTGTTGTCCCAGAAAAGGTCGAGCCAGAGCCGTCTATATTGTAATACAAGCCATGAAGTCAACAATTGCAACGTCGCAATATTGGACCACCGTTGACGTTAAACGGTGGTCGAAATTGCATTCATTGAAGGTGTTTTCTTCAGGTGAGTTCGAGTATTCGCTCCGAGCGCGAAATTGTCCATTTGAGCGCGTACAATTTTTGGCGCTCCGAGTGTTCAGAGCGAATACTCGAACTCACCTTTTGAAAATTAAGGTATTTTACGATTACGAGTTACGAAAAATGTTCAATAAAACAGTAACTTGAAAGAATAACTTATATATTATCGCAACAGAAATATAATACATATCTTAACTTAACTGTATTAACACAATTTTTACGTTTATTTGACTGTGGATAATTTTCGTTTTTTAGTTAGAGACCCTGAACTTTGTTGAATATTGTTTTTGTTTTTGGTTAAGTACAATATTGCTTATTATTAAAGCTGCCCTGAAATATATCTTCCGACACAATGTTCCACAGGAACAGATTTTTTTTAAATCTATATAAAAGCTATCATCCTCCAAGCTAGTAATAGCAAGAGAGGCTAGAAGGTTATTATGATTTTTCTTCATCAAAAAATTTGTCTCTAATTCTTTTGAATTGATAATGTAGGTACTCGAATAATGCACAAAGATGAAAATATATGTAGCCAATTTCATCTGTCGCAGTACATAATCCACCCTTTTGTAAAAATGAAAAATATGTATCTGCAACCATCTCATCACCTTTGGATTTCAGCACTAATGCTTTACACTTAGGACATTTTATATTTTTTGATCTATGGAATGAGTGAGCGACGTACCCACAAACATAAAGCTGTGTAGAATGGTCAAATTTATAATCTGCTAAAAAAGTGGTTTTGAAAATGAACCCAAAATCATTCATCTAGGATTTCATCTGCAGTCAAAGAATGTTTTAATTTACTTAATTCATCAACGTTGGTATATCGTTCTTTAAATAAATTTCGAATTCTAATTCTTTTCTCAGATTCTAAAATTTGATTATATGATACATTATAGCTGCAGCCTGACAAGTTCCTGTAGCGTCAAAAACTGTCTTTCCAAATAATCACTTTGAAATTTACCAGTAAGAACGTAGTCTTTATCAAATAATTTAAAACTGTAATCCACAATTTCTATCAATACTTTCGTACTGCGTTTAAGAGCCATATAAGTATCATGTGTCAAACCAATCATGTCTGGCCCATTCCACCACTATATTCCACCACTTTCTAATATACTCTAGAAAAATTGATGTTCCTTGACAGGAGGGGTTGAAACTTTTTAAACCAGCAATGGTGGATTCATGGAAGACATTTTCTACTAACGTTACATTTTGCCGCTCAAACTTGTTTGGGTATAAAGTTTTGTGATTCAGTTTATGAGCTCGCTTTGTCACTTGATCACATATTACTGAATTATATATCGAACAAAGATCATCAAAACATGCTGTTTTCACATTATTGAGATTATCTGGAGCAAGATATATAAACGTTTTTGGTGGGTCTCTCTGAGATTTATCCAATTGTTACGTATGTTTTTATAAATATGAACCACATCGAATAAGAAAAAAATCTTTTCGTTTGGATATTGGGGATTTATTATGAAAGTCTCTGTTTCTGAAAACTGTTTGAACATATTCTGGTTGGTTCGATCATCATCGGTCATCACACACAAAACTTTGAACCCAATTTGCTGAAAATAGTTTATAGTTTCCAATACTGCATCATGTAATTCTTTACCGTTCATATCTAATACAGGCAATAATCTGACAACCTCTTTGAAGTGACCAAATGGTGAAGCTACCATGAATGTCTGCACTGTTTTAGCTAACAATGTTATAATTTTGATAAACATCATTCCTGTTGCGATAATATAAGTTACCTACTGTTTTATTGAACATTTTCCGTAACTCGTAATCGTATCGAGTATTCGCTCTGAATACTCGGAGCGCCAAAAATTGTACGCGCTTAAATGGACAATTTTGCGCTCGGAGCGAAACTCGAACTCACCACCACAAGAAAACACCTTCAATCAATGCAAAATCTCGACCACTGATTAACGTCAACGGTGGTCCAAATTGCGACGTTGCACGTCATTACTTGTCATCACTTCATGGCTTGTATTACAATAAAGACGGCTCTGGTCGAGCCTATTTTGACAGCTGAAATTTGGGCACGGTTGCCAATATGTGCGTGTCCGTAGCCGTATTTGTTTCGTTAGAAGGATTAGTTCACTACGAACTGAACTGATCCACTCAGTTCACTCATAATCCGAAAGATTCCAATAAAACACTTGACAGATGAAAGGGAAGTTAGGAGTTGGGTTATGCCTGCATTGTTTATGTTTACAACTTGAACCTTAAACAACTACTGTAGAATTTTACAAAGTCGCACGTTGTTGCACTCGCTTGAGCTTTTGTTTTTTGTTGTTAAGTCATTTATTGAAGTTCTATCTTCAAAACAATTCCCGTGAGTTTTGAAACGTTCTTTCAAACAAATACACCAATGATGTGTTGGAGAAAGAAAACAGATTTATGATTGGTTTGTTATTGCATCTTCAATGAAGTCCTCCAGATCCTTCATAATTTTATTTACTTACATTGATTTTATAGTCACAAACCAGTGGATTTAAAAAAAAAACAAAAATATTAGGTTGGGATTCTATACAGGGTGCCACAGATTCGAGTGCATGCAGGGGAATCTCAGTTATTATGAGAGATACAGGGTCGATTGAATGGTTGCAAAGTTGCGCATTTTTATGCTCAACAAAATGCCGTTTCGAAATTTGAAAAATTCCGAAGATATCCGGAAAAAACCAAAATTTCGCAAAAACGTTATTATTATTTCTTGAGTTTATTTGAGAAGATATTGTAAAATGAATCACACTTTCTCATTGCCACTTTTTCTCCTCTACAAGACGGCGGTATCAAATTGAAAATCTGACGTTTCGTCTTTGAGCGGCCATCATCAAGTTAATTTTTTTAAATACAGACCTGGATTTTTTATTTTATTTTTAGTTATCTTTTGACGTCCTTGAGGCATTGAGGTAGTTAGATGAGGGTGTAGAGCAATGGGTTGCCTTAGAAACTTCAATATTTTCAATTATTTTTCACCTATTATTGTTATTTTCAAAATTTTGTTAAAATGGCAATATTCTTGAACACTTGCAGAAATCAATCCAGATTTTTATGTTTTTTTTTATTTTCCATGTCATTTGTGGATTTAATTAAATTTCATCAAATGTACCTATATCGTTATTGGATGTTATTTCGATTTTGGTTCGGTCAATTAGGCTTGTTTCGTTGTGCAGGTTCTCTCATAAGAATAACGTGTCGAATAAAGATGGATTATTGAACCAAACTATGAGTTAGGGAGAAAAGGGTTGCCTAACTAATTTTCTCTGGGATTATTTTTTAAATGAGTATTTTTTCGACGATTGCGATACCTCAATACATTTAGGACGTCAAAAGATAATTGAAAATAAAATAAAAAATCCAGGTCCGTATTTAAAAAAATGAACTTGATGATGGCCGCTCAAAGACGAAACGTCAGATTTTCAATTTGATACCGCCATCTTGTAGAGGAGAAAAAGTGGCAATGAGAAAGTGTAATTCATTTTACAATATCTTCCCAAATAAGCTCAAGAAATAATAATAACGTTTTTGCGAAATTTCGGTTTTTTTCGAATATCTTCGGAAGTAGTCGACATTTTTTAAATTTCAAAACGGCATTTTGTTGAGCATAAAAATGTGCAACTGTGCAACCATTTAACCGACCCTGTATCTCTTATAATAACTGAGATCCCCTGCATGCATTCGAATCTGTGGCACCCTGTATATCTAAGTGATCTGATCCAACTCATTCCAACTGAACTAGCAAAATCGTTGGGTTTTGGGTTACTTCGATCACTTTAGAGTGAATCTCAGTTCACTTCGGTTTAGGGTCATTTCCCAAACCAACACGGTTCACATCACTTCGATCGATTCGGATCAGTTAGATTATGCGAAACAAATACGGCTACGATCGACAGGCATTTTTGCATCGTTGCGATTCTAGCACGGGAAGAGGAGATCAGCTGTTTGCTGTTTCTGTTGTTTTGCCGTTTTCCGTTTTCAGGTTATTGCCATATTGCATTATAAAATTAATCTGTGTCACGATGTGGTGTCACGCTTTGTGTGTTACTTTGGCGAATTTTTGAGTAGATTAGAATGATATTATTACGAGGCTTGATGTTGAATGCATTCCTTCAAATTATTGGTGGTTATACCGTGCTTCCAATTCAATATGTACTTAGGTACAGCGTTTTAATTGTGAATAAAGTAGAAAGTGAACAGTTACTACTCACCAATATTTCAAATTTACTGACTTTTCAACGAAAAAAATTATTAATTGTTGGAAAAATTGACCTACACATGGTATGTTACACATCGATTTTTAATTATTGCATGTTGCCACGTAGTGCTACCTACCTAAGTGGAATAATTTTGTTTTGTTGATGCTTTCTGAACTTCAAATAACGTAGATCTTGCATATGTTTATATGTTCAACGCCTATTTTTATTGTTTCCGGTGGTTATGATGTAGAGACAGGTATCAAAATTTGGGTGAAATATGGCTATAATCATAGATCCTACTATTATTATTATATCTAGTAGGTAAGGTACCTATATGATGTAGGGTTATAACTAGGATGATTTTTATCGAACCTGTTTTCAAAAAAGTGACTATTTTTTAGAGGTGAACACTCAAACTGTCTGTTCAAAACCATACCACACAAATGAGCATATTCTATAAAAACTTCAATAATTTATTGAAATACACTTATTTATATATAGGTACAGGTCAAAACAAGAGGCAGAGAACGCTTTCAAAAATCCCTATCCAGGCGTCGTCAGCTGCTGTAAGGAGAATTTAAAAAAAAATGTAAAAAAAAATAAATCAACTGAATAAAAAAATGACTGTCATTTATTTATCATTTGTCAACTTAAATAATTTTAAGACTATATAGATGAACATTCTGAAACACTGATAAAGCTTGGTTTAACACAAATAGATTGATAGGTAGGTACCGCAACTATCATGAAATAATAATACCTATAGTTCTAGTCCATAATATAATATTCTCAATGTCAATCAATAACTGGATATTTATATAATATCGATAGGAACTATATCATACCACAGATTAATTATACTTTCCATATTTTATTAATCAAGTAGTATTGTCAATCACTTTGATTATCTCGTTGCATGTACTTTCAAAAAGGCTTTTTCATACTCAATTTCGAAAAAAATGCTTTTAATCAAGCCATGAAAGATTATCTTAAAACTACTTCACCATTCAAACTATAGCTTGTAAACTTATTACTTATTAAACATGATATTCTTTCCACAAGATTGATTTATCAAAGCGTCGAAAAATACAAACACCTGAATAAATTATCCTGAAATAATTCAGACGACTGAACATTTCGGAATTTGGAAAACTGCTGTTTTTTACATAAACTATATTTCTTGACTTTTAACTTCCTTCTAAAATGTATGCGATGGTCAGCCGTTTTTATAATAAAACGCTTGAAGTTTATCAACAAAAGTCGCTTTCATATTTGGTGAGACGACAAAAAATCGACCGACCCATGCATATGCGGCCAACACCAACTGCGAAATGATAATTAGTCCTCCTTTCATCCTTCCTTGATGGCACTGAAATTGAACCTTTTTGGTGAGGTAGATTAGGGATAGGTACCACAATAATTTTTACCGATAGAAGTTTCCAAATTCACATTTGGTTGTTGTTCAATATAAACCCCATGAAACGCATTGACATACTGTGATTATTGAAGTGGAAATACTAAAAATATCTTCCTCATCGCACCCATCATAAAAGAATAAAAAGATTTTTCCTATAGCTTTTTTCGTACATCTCAATCTCAATAATGCATTCAAGTTAGCTCTGTCCCTGAGAAACATGCAACCCAACATGCATCGCGCGCACACATAGGCCATTGCTTCGAAAGGAATATCGCGCGCTCAGACCCGTCAGCCGTCAAATGAGGCTCGACTTTTTCTGGGACAACAGTCTAAAAGCAAAACATTTGAATTGTTTTTCGTCAAGATTCTTGAGCCGAAAATTTTCACATTCTTTGTTTACAATTCCTGCATATGTGGTAAAATCATCGAAGTCATTCTTTGATAACTGGGGACACTTATACCAAATATTGAATAAACTTTTTTTTTTCAAAAATGTTTTCTAAAATTCGGACAGTTTCATTGAAACCATCATCCTTAGGAAATTTTGGTAATATGAAATTGAGGTATTTTTGACGAGCTGATGAACATAAATTGCGAAGAAATAATCGAACTTTGGCATCATCAGTGAGTCTAGCAGCATGTATCATAATAAATAAATCTTCATACCTTTGAAACCAGTCTTCAAATGTCACTTGGTTGTCAGGATCGGGTACAAATTCAGATATATTTCGGGCCAGTGATTCAATGATGATGAGTTCAATATTGTCCGGTTCCTTGTGTGATTCATTAGCATTCTGCTTCTCTACTAACATTTGGAGAATTTTGTTCTGCTGCTCCAATAATCTGTGGAGCGTTTCATTTTCCATTATCCTCGTCGCCACTGATAACTACGTATCGTTGTATCGAAACCAATGTAGTTATGAGAAATAAATCATCATATATTAGAAGAGATTACAGAGCTTGTAATACTAACATTAATTGTGAAAGTCTATATCACACAATGACAGATCATTGTCTCTCATTGAAAGTGTACCTTGATCATTAACAATATGATCACAATTTGAGTCGTGCTAACACTGTGCAAGTAATATGGAAATGATTGCATTTCTATAATGTATACTTATACAAGTTGAGTTGGTGCAAGTGCCACCTGGGGTTCTACAAAATCCGAGGTTCTATGAGCCCTACTAAAGCCCCTAACCCAAATTCAGTGAACAGTGATATTGAGGCAGTAGTTAATGAAAGACCACTAACATAATAATATGTTTTCTATGGCGATGAGTGGAACTAGTGAGAAATTCTTAGTCCTGCAATATTATCAAAGCCATTGCACAGAGCTTCAACAGGAGATAATTTTTCTAACGAGGTTATTGATTTAGATCTAGTTGATTCACGATATCTAAGGGGTAGGTTTGAGCATTATTATACAAAAGGGAAGGACTGCAATCAGAGATAGATTCAATAAGGAATGTCCAGCGGAAATAGTCAATAAAAATAAAAGTCAAGGCAAATAGGATGTGAACAGGGGCCGTATTCCCGTTCTCCAAAAACGCAAAGCATTTCGAGTCACTTAGCGAATATGACGTCATTTGCACATGTCACTTTCAAAATGGTATTCCTGTACGTTCAACGCTCACCGTTTGTCAGATGCGGTTTTGAAAACACCTACCAATTGGTTGCTGTTTTTGATATTCGCTTGACGTTTTGAGTCGTGTTTACATGTTTCAAAGTGTGATTTTGAGTATTTATGTTCATATCAGAACAAATTAGAGATGACATACCAGTTAATCGGTGGTAATTTAATTAGAAATATCGATAATGTGGAGAGGCAACGATTTGAGGCTAATGATTCATTTGGAATGATTCTTTCCAGTCTTTCGTTGTTCCAGGAATCGAGTTCAACCTATTGGCAAGCTCTTGCCATAGTTTCCGTGAATCCACATTGGTAAATTGGTTCGTATGGTTTTGCGTTACGAGCTCCGGGTATACGCCCACAAACTCGATCAAAACATTTTTTTTTGAAAACCTGATAGCTGTTTTCTGGACATGTTGAGTTAATTTGTCCGTTAAAATTTAAATAATCGGAAAAATAACAAATATCACGCAAACGCTCATGTTTATACACTCAAAACTCATTATAGATTGACTTAGTTGCTGCCTGGTTCACATTCGATTTCATTTCGAAGTGGAACTGTCAAATTTCCGCTTGGCAAACGGGAAACATAATCTACCATCCACCATCCACATTGAATTCTGCGCGAGCGTGACTTTGAACAAAAATAAAATGTTTGCCAAGCGGAAATTTGACAGTTCCAATTCAAAAACAAATTGAATATAAACCTTACATTACACCGAAATGTCATTGTCACTAGTGTCAGTCAACTACGTGCTTCGTCTCAAATGCCCGAAAAATGCAGCAATGCCAGCGTTTGCTGAGCGCACTCAGTAAAAACGATACACAGAGCAACGCGAATACGTACATCGAACGCACTCTGCTTCTGCTTTGCTTACCGGGCGGCTGTGCGTTTTGAAAACGTGTCGTTTTCAGGCAGAAAACGGGAATACGGGTCCAGATTGGTCATGTGGTTCAGATTGGTGATGACAGCAAGAAAAGGATAAATTGACCTAGAGGAGACGTCAGCGAAGTATTCACAGGAAAAGATGAGTTGATTAGAATTGTGACGTTGAGAACGAGGGCTGGGAACTGGTGAGACCTGTGTAACGTGTTCAACGCAGAACCAAAGTTGTCAGAACCGGAGCATACACATTTTGAAGAAAAGAAAAATAAAAAGAGTCTCCAAGGCACCTACCAGATTCAGATACCTAAATCCTGTTTTTTTTTTAAATGTACCTGTGATGCGTTTTGTTGAACTCTCTTTCATTGTTACTGATAATAATTGATCACCCGTTATAGTTTTGTCATTGTCTATAAAACGTTCTAAGAAAAATCCACTTTCTCTTACATTGAAGGGTTATATTATATTAATATAAATATTATATAAAAATAACAAAAAACAGCAACATATTTCTTTTATTTTATATTGAATTTGATTCAAAATACATTTCATCAAATAAACAGATGGGTGAGACTAAAGACGAAGCTCGCATGATGCACTGCGTTGACGAATCAATTGCGAATTAGATATGGAATCACTTCGTCAATTCGTGCTTGATTCGTCCAAGAAACTTGAATCGCTAAACAAAGAAGCGAATCAGCGCACAGCTTCATAAACATTATTCAATATCCATAGATTCGTGAATTATAGCAACGAAGCAATGAACCAACGAATAGTGAGTAGGCTACTTTACCGATAGTCCAATATTCTTCGTGTTTTATCTCGTTAGCTGAGCGATCTGACAAACTACGTAAAATCAGACCATTTACATACACTAAATAAATAAAACGCAATAGAAGTTTATATAAAGCAATTTTTACTAACAAAAAATGACATGTGCTCATAGAATAATATCGACGGAACGAATTTCTTCAATTCTAATCCATGAGCGAAAAATCCACTTAAATATCACAACTACAAACGTTTATAACTGAAGAAACTCGTTAAAACACCAATTTTTACTTATTTATACATAAGCAAATCAACACGTAACTCATAAAGAAGGTACGTAACTATTTGAAAACTGCTTCCTGTAGAAACATGATAGATAATAATAAGAAATATAAAACACACATTTTTGTTTAGTACTTACAGAACAAGTTGATATAATGTAACATAATATGGTAAAATATGCATTAAACCAACACATAGAGCGTCTATCGATTTTTGGTACAAGAATATGACCTTATTTTTCCATTATGGGTAATGTAAGACAAGCATGAAAAGGTTCAATGAAATTTTAAATCCCCATCCCATAATCACCAATCAAAAACCCAGTTCTAAAATTACCTATAAGGTTTCACAAGTCAGCGTACTTCGCTGTGTCTCTTTTAACCAAACGAAAATAAAATTACTTTACAATTAGAACAATTAATCGAAAACTCAGTCGATGTACTGCGCTAACCAACGGAAGCCTTCTCCATAACCTTGTCTTTTCAAGATTGAACACATGAACAGTTCTAATGGACGGCCGGGTAGATCGCTTCTTGGTACTTTACCCTATAAAATAAATTGTAGGTGGTACAAGTCCATATCTATGCATGCATAGTTTATTATTATAGAATACAAACTATGATCCTTTTAACGAAGGTACTCGGCAAATTGAATAACAATAATTGTGAATACCAAAATTCAATATTTAGGTAACATACAGGGTGAGTCTGACATGGGTGCGCATTTTGTCTTGGAATATAGAGTATAGTGGGATAATCACTTTTTGTATAGAAACATGTGTCCGCAAACGTTTCGTTAAATGATACAGATTGTTGAAAGTTTGGGAAAATTTCAATTATTTCTGTAGATTCAAAACCCTCAAGCGATTTTGTTCAAACTTTCAAGGCATCTTTCTGAGAAATTCGTTTCAGTTCAACTTTTTCAGTGATTGGCTAGTCATAGGCAATGTTGCCTAACGAACTCTCCCAAACCGCCAAACCGGAGACTCGCGGCTGGATGTAGCTCCCGTTCCCACAACAATGTTGCCGTTTCTCTGTTTGTTGGGTTAGTTTGAGTGAGTGGAGGAGGTTGTTTATAGTGATTTAAGTTTAGATTGTATCTAATCATCATAAATAAAATAGCTTTGTTTCGTGATTTGATTTTGTTATTGATCATAAATCTTTAGATGGATAATAATACAATAATAATAATTGTGCTGTGTGTTAAAATCAAAATTTTCAATTTTAAAGTTTTTGTGTGAAATTTTGCTAATCGTTACCCATTTGTCTTTATTGAATTAATGATAAAGGTAGATACAAACATGTTAAATTTACTTGTCCAAAAGAATTTCAAGGTTTATTTTATGAATTTTCATAAAAATATGTTAAAGAGTACACCCTTTTTGTACCTATCACGTTTAGTGGTTGGAGATGGGAGTAATTTTTGACTAAATTTATTGAATATCACAAGTTCTGCCAGAATTTCAGCAGAAATGAAAAACAAAAGTTAATGTTAATAACTGGGTTAATAATAACATAATATGGTGTTACGTCATATTCTGCTTTTGTTTCTATGGTAGATTCGGAGGTAAATTCAACATCTTACGAATTTCGAATTGTTATCAGTTATCACGACTTGAAACGCCGATATCTCAGGACAAATGAATTAAGGAATAATCTATGGTTGATAAAAAAAATCTAAATTGAATGTACGATCAAGTAGTAATCAATAATCTACATACATGAGAGTTGTATTTAAAAAAGTTCAACTTTAACAACTTTTTTTTAATTCCGATATGATCGAACGTCCTGGGGGTCAATTTTTGAGCCTTCGGATTTAAACGTTAACGCAATTGTGCGATCAGCATTATTCGAAATAACATGGTGATCACATTTTTTGCGAAACGTATAGTTTCAAATTTGCGAACGGTCAAGAATTGACCACCTGATAATCTTTCCTAACATTGTATATTTATAATCTTCCAAAAATATGTTACTGATGATATGTGAAATATTCATATAAACATACAAAGTTACAAGAGTTCAACTGATAATTTGTAGTTTCCAAACAATTAAACTCATTATTTTGGTTATCACAGGTTTTCAACTTTTTTTACAATTCATTTGAATTTCAAAAACTGTTGACATCGATTAAACATTTTTACCTGAATTCCTACACCTTATATTTTATAACCCCTATTATTATGCATATAGGAATGTATAGTTTCTTATAACTATGAAAGAACTTTTAAGTTTAGACTTACTCATAATGTAAAAACGTTCCTCTACTTTCCTGAAGAATTATCTGATGTGAAGAATATCTAGTTGAAAATTACCCAAGCCGGAAAAAAATCAAACAAAATACATGAAAAAGTACACTGAAGATGACGTCGAAAGAGCCCTAGAAGCAAAAAAAAAACGAACTGAGTCAGCGAGACGCAGCGAAGCGTTTTTGTGTGCCCAGAGGCACGCTTTATTTTCGCAGCAGTGCAAAGTTTCATAAAAAAAAACACGTTTGGTCCAAATCCGTACCTTTCTTCAGAAGAAGAAACAACATTTAGGGAATGGATCATCCACTGCCAAGAGAGGGGATTTCCAGTCAGAGTTGAAGATATTCAAGAATCCGTAAGATCGTTCCTGAACAACGCTCCACGAACAAATCCCTTCAAGGATAATAAGCCAGGCCGTGGTTGGGTAAAGGGACATTTGAAGCGCCACCCAAATATCTCATTAAGAACCCCTGAAGGAGTAACTGCCTCTAGTTCTAATATTAGTAAATAGGACCTCAAAAAATGGTTCGATGGGGTAAGCTTATATCTTCATAAAAAAGATTTACAAGATATATTAAATGATCCTACAAGGATATATTATGGCGACGAGTCTTGGTTCTATTTGTGTCCAAAAAATAGGAGAGTTTTGGCTGTTAAGGGATCAAAAAATGTTTATGAAGTTGAACATAGCCCAAAAGTAAACTTAACTGTTATGTTCACCTTTGCTGCCACAGAAGATATTACTCCACCATTGGTAATATATCCTTATAAACGCTTGCCAAGTGAAATATTACGATCGGTTCCTAAAGAGTGGGGTTGACCAAACAGATAACGGATGGATGGACAATAAAAACTTCTATGAATACATCGCAAATGTTTTCAAACCATATTTGAAAAAAACAAGAGATCAAACTTCCTATTATACTCTTTGTAGACGGCCACAAAACGCGTTTAACCGTCCATACTAGTCAATTATGTCTAGAATCGGGAATAATTCTAGTAGTACTGTATCCAAATGCAACCAGACTACTACAGCCAGCTGATGTCGCGGCGTTTCGTACTCTAAAAAGTCATTGGGCAAAGTCTGTTTTAAAATATAGGTGCGAAAATGCTAATAAGGCATTATCGAAAGCTGAATTCGAACAAGTTTTAAAAGATGCAGTTGACATGTTGAGGCCAGAGGTGATCCAAAGTGGCTTCAGGGCCTGTGGTCTCTACCCGTGGGATCCTACTGCTCTTAACTACAGCAAGTGTCTTGGAAAGTCAAATAAGCATTACTCCCCTGATGATAATACTGAAAAACCTAGCGATTTAAACTCAGAGGTAACAATTTCATTTGATCAATTTAAGGCACTTACTGGACCTGAAAAACTTCTAGAACTGGAAACGGTCGATAATTTGGAGGATAAAACTGATGACTTTCAAATCCTTGGACAAATTTATAAGGGTTTTTTCCCTGGAATGGGTTCAAAGGACGAACATTCTCAAAATACAACACGAATTAACGAATCCCAAATTATTATTGAAGAGCAAGATGACTGTCAAATCTTAATAGAGGAAGATAAGCAGATGAACGAAGACTTAAATCAGTTACCGATTTAGATATTATGGACATAAATGAAATACCAATTACCAATAGTTTTCTGTAATACTGTAGAAGAACAAACGATCAACGAAGATGGAGACATCGCTCTACATAACTTAAAAATCAAGGCAATAGACAACAAAACAGATGAGAAGGTTAATATGGATAGAAATGGCGCAATGGAGAGGACTTCTGAATCTCTTAAATCGCATTTGTTTCGGCCTGTAACACCTGAAAGGAAGGGCAACAAAAATTGTGAGAGGCTTCCTTCTTGACATCATCAGATCGGCAAAGACTGGAAAAAGAGAAGGCAGAAAGAAAGATGAAAGAAGAAAAACTCAAAATGGAACGTAAACAGGAAAGACCTGGGGGTTAACCACTTTGCGAAATACTGTCACATTTTCTGCGAAATCACGCGAAATCACGCGAAATCATGCGAAATCGTGCGAAATCATGCGAAACCGTGCGAAATCACGCGAAATCACACGAAATAATTTATGCTAATACTGACAAATACTTATTCTACAGTTTGTCTAGCCAAGTTCGCACCATTTGGAAAACTTTTTTATTATCAGATTTACGAAAAAAAGTTATATACTTTCTATAAAGTTCTGCATGGTCAGAAACCTAAAAAAAAAATATGTATCAGTATGTAAAAATCAATACTTTGTTGGCTTTATTATACTAGGAAAGGGCGTGTGTCTAGTGACAGAGTACAGAGATGCAAGGGAATGTGTGGTAGAGAAAAGGGAGGAGATGAAAAAAATTATTTGAAGAAAAGAAACAGAACTGAATCAAAATCAAAAGCCGAGAGTTGTGTCTCACACGATTTGAGCAACTCCGACTCAGACTCATCGGTAGATGATGATCAATCAATTAACCTTGGATGATGATTACTCGGTTCACAGTGAGTTCGAAAATGAAAGTTTCCCTGATGAATAATCATTGTACAAAGACAGGACAAACGAAAAACTGAAATCCGCCAAGAAAGTTATTACGCTGTTTGCTATAAGAACTGGTACATTGGACGTGTAACTAACCAAATCGACGATTTTTCCAGTGAGATCAAATTTCTCAAACTAGAACTGGATAAATATGTTTGGTCCAGAAATGAGGACAAACAAGTTGTTCAGAAATTCAGAATAGATTTATTTTTTATGGACTCATAGAACTTTTGGGCAATGGGCCATTCTATTTAAAAAGGAATGACAAACTAGATATTGAAAAGCAATATACAATTATTAAAAAAAGTTTCAAAGACCTTTTACTCGACCTTTTATGAATGAGTTTTTTTTCACTCATAGCTGTGTGAACATTTCAAAAAATGAAATGTTCAGAAAATTATGTTTTTCTTTTGAGTATATACCTAATAATACAGTGTCCGCCATTAAGTTGGGTACATAATATGGGAACATTTTGTATCATTTAAATTTTTGAAAAACTTTCTTCGAGGATAGTTTCTGCATGTCCGATAACCAAAAAATCAATTTTTACACATATCATGAGTTCATCGCTTTCGTGAGAATTTAAAAAAATGTTAATTTTGGTGTCAAAAAATGAGTTAATTGGACAAGATATCGGAACATTCAGAGAAACATTAGATGAAGCTATTTGGAATCCACCAAGGACTCCACATGCTGATTTTGAAGAAAATCAGATAAAACAAAATAGAACTCATATTTTACCCTTTCCATTAAAAAGAATATCGAAAATGATGTTTTATTCTAAAATTAACTCTATCCTGAACTACATAGGTTTGGTGTTAGATTTGTATTTGTATTTACAACAGTCAAGGGATTTAAATTCAAAAATACCATCTGGTCGTGTCCCTAACTGTACCCGTGTCCGTTTTCTCACATTTTCTGGTGTTCAGAACAATAGTTAACGAATATTCATTGTAGTTCACCTATAGTTGATAAAATCGTATCTTCTGTGGAAAAAAGAAGACGGGTACAGTCAGGGACTCAACCAGACGGTATTTTTTAATTTATAGCCCATTTAAGGTATATAAATAAAAAAATACCGTGCTCACTTATTCCATGAGAAATTCGACTTATTTATTATGAAACCGATGTAGTTTAGTTGAATAAAGTCAATTTTGAAATATAATAATCATTTTCGATTGAAGTAGTAAAATAAGAGTTTTATTTTTTTTTATCTGATTTGCTCATGACTCCTTTATGGATTCTGAACAACTTTTTCTTATAAAATTGTTTGATATCTTGTCAAAATAACCCATGTTTTGACAACAAAATGAACTTCTCCAGGAACTTCTCTTAAAATTCTCATAACATGTATCAAAACCCAGGTCAAAACTGATTTTATCACCGGATTAAGTTTCTCGAAAATATGAATAATAGAAAAAATTCCCATATGTACCCAACTCTATGGCGGACACTGTAGATATCATATTATAGGTGTATCATTTTGTATCTATAGTCCGTTTCACGAGGGTTTATACTCACGTCATTGATTGTCTCTCCTCTTCTAACTCATGGAGAGGTTTAAAAACAGACTGAAACAG
Organism: Orchestes rusci; assembly: GCA_958502075.1. Lineage (NCBI taxonomy): Eukaryota > Metazoa > Arthropoda > Insecta > Coleoptera > Curculionidae > Orchestes > Orchestes rusci. Next base: position 31,200,647 of record OY293305.1, read on the forward strand.
AATTGATGACGTAATAAACATTGGTCGTTACTAGAATCCAACATGGCCGTCGAGCAACAGCTGATTTCTATCATCTCAGAATAATAATAACCTAAAATTTGGTTATGTGATCAAGTAATTAATCAAAACGATGTTGTTGTCAAAACACAAGTCAGTTAATTTCTCCAATGTCACAGTTTTGTTGTAAAAATGCCTCGTCGGTATTCACAATGTGAACAAAATACGATAAAAAAGCTAGTCTACTTTACAATGGATGGAGATGCTGAAAAACCTTTGTTACCACTTGAGGCAGTTTTGGAGGTACTATGGAGGACTGTAACTAGGAGAGTAATCGAAATGCTTAAAAGTGGACCAGGTTTCAAATCGTAATTCAGCTTCAATTGTTATCCCCAGATGGCGAAGAGTCGTTGGCGATTTCAAGTGAAACAAAAATGTTACCCAGGTAACATAATTGAAACAACGTTAAGAATACTCTATCAAAATGCAACAATTTTTATTGGCTAGGTTGCATCAAAACTCTCACTATTTGATGATAATAGGTACCTATGAATATATTTCTTGTTATACATTATTCTGAAATTTATAGAATTTTCATATTTTTTTTGTTTAATTGCATTAATTGATAGAGTAACTGAGTGGCGTCATATCCTTCATCGACAACAGTCATCATTGAACAAACCATGCGGCTTGAAACACGATGCTGCGACGATTCAACCTCATTTTTTTCCTTATAGAGAATTCATTGCATGTGGTATGTGAAGTGGAAATTTAGAAAAAATGGATGAAAATGTGATAAAAGTATATTGACAACTTATTGTCAAGCAATAAACGTTACCATCACAATGAATAAATAAAAGCGCTACTAACAACAGCGCCCTCAAATGAACTAAGCAAAAAGAGGGACAGATTTATAGGGATATTCGTATGTCGATTCGTCTCCTAGTTATAGTCCTCCATAGGAGGTACCTAAGTTATTTCATAAGACTAGTTCTTTGTACCTATTCATTTCCTATTCCATCTCCTGAACTTTTGTAGAGAGTATCTGATGCCCTTTGAATTGAAATTACAACTCTTAAAAGATCAGTTCTCATGGAATCAGAATTGATGAGGACTTCAAGGCATCCACGTCAATTGCAGTCCAGAGATCAGAAAGATAGACGAATTATTGGAGCAGTCATGCGTTGTTGAGAGAAGAAAGAAAGCGCTAGTATTGTTATTGAATGAATATTTTGGGCAGGAAGAATTTGACATTATTTTAGTTTATATTTAGTTCGTGTTCATGATTTCAGTTTCCTCATCTATGTTTCGCTGGTATTTACTTATTGTTTGTAATAAATTTACGTTTCTTATTTTCTTCTATAAGGAATGTGACTTATTTATCACCTTACGATTGGGCAGGAGGTGATGTTTTGCAGTTGATAACTGATCTGATTTTTTTTCCATTTTTCACTCCACCTCAAATGGCCGTTATTTCATAAGTTATAAAAAATTATTGATAATTTATCATTTTTTCATAACTTAAAATAACGGCTATTAAGGTGGTTGGCAAATTACAAGGAAAATCCTTCACACCGCATTCTCAAAAAACACAATATTTTGATGCTTTGTTTTTTGTGACACTATCATAAAACTTGGAAAAATACATACACTCTGTAGAATCAAAATATACACTCACGGTCGGATAAACAGCACATGCCTAAAATTTGATGAAACTTTGATATTATAATATAATATGATATGATAATCGTTTATTAAGCTCATAAGCTTTACAAAGGTATCCTGCTTCAGTTATCAAAAAATTATTGGTGCATTAAAATCATTGAGTTTTATAAGGCTTTAGAGAAGGAAACCTTCAAAAATAATGGCACCATCATCCAATTTTGGACGTATGTCTTGAGAAATTCACTGTATCGCTATCCTTGTCGAGTTATATCTATCTGCGTCGCCGAAAACTGACCTGCTTTGGACGCGGTTGCCGATTTGGGCAAATCTTCATCAATGAAAATTCCTCTGTGTACGAAATTGATTGATAAGACATGATACAATGAAAATTAAGGAGGATTGAATATTGTTCATTTTTCAAGAAGGTGCATCAAGGTTCACTATTCTAGATTATCGCATAATCTGACACATTTACAACCATGATTTCGTGTGAATCAACTGAATGTTGAACGGTGATAGTGTCTAATGATGATATCATTTCATATCATAAATAATGTGAAAAATTTGTGTGCTACTCAAAGCTTAATTACTAACATTCATTAAATAATGATTTTTTGTGCATTGGATACAGGCGATACATAGTAAATATTAGTCCTAGTACACGGCAACGCTGCCTTTAAACAGCTGGTTTCGATTTTGAAGGTAGTGCGGTGATGCCATGGGGTTTCAACTTGAAAACTTCTACTTTCGTGATTGTGAAGTGTTGTATTGTGACTTTATTTGTGAAAAATGGTAAGATTGTGCTTGCTGTGTCAAAAACTGGACCATTCGGATCCAGAAATCACCATTCACAGGTAAGTGTCAAATTTGCATTGAGCATTGACTGGAGAGGGATCCAGTGGTGTAGAGTGTAGGCATCATCATATTTCATTCATGAAAATGAGGATTTTTCAATCTTCAGGAAGTTTAAATGTTTGTTTTTATTCGTGAATAGGTAACAACGAAAAAATGAAACTGATTTGGAAAAAAAGCCTGAATGGTAGTGTTTTATGCAATAGGAACCGATTGTTCTCAAATAAGAAAGGATATTCATATTACTTGAATACCTATTCCATTATTTCCTCGACTATTTCATACATACCTAGTCAAGATGAATTATTTATTGGATACTTCCTCAAATGCCTTATTTTCGTTTTTTCTATTACAATAAGGTTGAAGTCTTCAGTAAGAATGCTTACTTTTACCATTATTATTATTATAATCACTTTTTAGAGCTCTTAAAACCTCGCGTTTATCTCAAAATTAACTTTTTGACATATCGCCCTCTTTGCCTGTACCTTTCAATTGGAATTAAACATTTTGACGACGCCCAGTCTTTCTTCCTGTAAAAGCGAAATATAGTTTTTCCAACAATTTGCTCGAAACCAATCAATAGACTTTTATGAAGGGACATTTTTGTCAGAAACGTCAAATAAAAAAGATAAAGGGGGTCTAAATTGATATATAAAAAAACCTTGTACAGGGCACAGCTAAATGGACCCCGCAATTCACTTTTTAATTTGACGTTTGGAAAAAAGTTTTAAATAAAAGTTCAATGGTTGAAAATAGATATTTACCCTGTTCCCAAGGCTTCCGAATAAACCTTTACATTTTAAAATTTTGTTTTTAAGGTAGGTATAGGACATATAAAAAATGTTTAATTTTCTGGAGAATGCGAAAAGTGAATAGAAACTGCAAATATTGGTACTTGCAAATTGAAGCAGGGTACCTACGCATTATGTATTGTTTATTTGCCCATACTTCCTTGAATGTATATCTAGACATGAATGTTTTTGGGCCAAATTTATGTCTAAACATACAAAATTAAATTTATGTCTAGACATTAATTTAAAGAAGAATAGACCAATAAACAATATTGCTTACCTGCTTCAATTTGCAGGTATACCAATATTTGCGGTCTTTGTTTAGTATGACTCCTGCACCATATTTCTTTGAATTTATCTCCACTCACTTTCCAGCACTGATAATCATTTTGGTATAGTTAAAAATAGTTTTTCGGCCATTTATTTATAATACTTTTCGCCTGTACATATACTTATGTATTAGAAACAAGAAAAGTAAAACGTTGCTGTTTCCTATTTTTTATATTTTTTTCTTGTTATCCAATTTTAGATTTCCAAAAAATGAAGAGCTGCGAAATATTTGGTGTTCTTTGGTGAGGATTGACGAGGACCGACTTCGAATCAAACCTCCCTTTTTGTGTTCGGCCCATTTTAACCCACAAGACTATTTACGTGACATTGATGGAATCAAATATTTAAAACCGGGAAGCTTGCCAATCATGACTCACCGGCAGACCATACAGTTTCCCGTCTCCAAAAACAAAAATCAATTGGCAAATTGAGTAAAATGGCCTTAGAGTTATGTAAGAAAGGCGAAATATATTTTGTATTTTGGTTGTCATTTTATTCGGAACCGTAATTCATCATTGTCGGAAGAACAGCAGGAGATTTAATTTTTAATGTTATGAAAATTTCAATTTTTATTGATTCAGAAAGTCAAAAATGTGATATACTGTCATATAACAATAACGACATAGGTGCCTACCCAAATTAATATTCATTTATATTTTTCATGCAAAACGGTAGAAACTCGAAATGTGCCGCCGCTGTTCCAGATGAAAATCGAGTTCGGACGTACGTATTATAAGAATCACATGTTCTCATGCGGTGTTGCCCGATGGGTTCGGATTCCTCGTTTTATCTCTTTCCACTCATAGTGTTGTCTCTTTCGCACTTATTGTGATGTTGGCGTCAAGAGTAATACCATTTGATGAATGGGATGCCCAGTCTATAGTATTTAAAGTCAATGATTAAAATAGTTCAATCAATCTGTCATTTGATAGGTCATGTCGATTTTATTCAAAATATTGTTTAGGTCCCTCTTTTCACGTTAAAAAAAAATATGTAAGTTTTGGAAAAATTGGCTACCACCATCCGAAAAAAAAAATTTGTGTACCCTATGAAAATTGAAAAAAAACCGCTGGTTTAGTGAACTGACTAATGAATTCAAGTTCTCTAATGCATCATCACATCTTTGATAACTGTTGCAGGAACAGAGTTTTATCAAGTTTTAGGCTGTCAATCTACTTTTGGCCACCAAAGTGGTGTATTAAATTTCGTTTACCTAATAATACATAAAAAAAAAATGCTGACTAGCTGATTTCTCGTGGGTTGATGGAGGGATGTCCACTGATAAGAATAAAACTCGACTATTATTGGTTTTTGCGATAGGGGTGCTTTCTTAGTTTTTTATCAAAACGTGTATGTATAGGAACGATTGCTTATTAGTATACTAAGAGAAGTCCGTTTTGTGAACTATTATGAATAGAGAAAACAACCCTTTGCAAAAACACACAATTGTGGCGATTGTGATCTCTTTTGTTTCACCTTCCCAGATTAACCCCAAAAAGATCAGCTTCTCAGCATTCTCCTTTTTTAATAATGATATTTTTACTGGACTTCCATATGAATGTATTTTTTCAATCTCTCGAGCTTGCAATCCCTCCATGTGAGGATTCTTCAAAAACTACATATTATTATCTTGCAATTCCATTCTACATGATTTTCTCAATGCACAAACAAGCGAGCTGGAATAGCGTTTGAGTCTAATGGTAGAGTCACAAGCAGTGCAAGCTGTAAGTTGCCTAGTCTAACGATCGCTCGCATCCGGATGGCGGATATACTACACGCGACTACGCTTCCAATGGATGATCAGTCGAATCCAAAATCTAAATGGAGAACAATTCTGAACGTGTTCTGGAGAGCGTTTTGGAACATACTTGTTCGGCTTCAATACAAAATTTGAACGCTCTTGAAACTATATGAATTAGCTACGACATACGTTTTTTTTCAAGTAATGACGTCATCGATGACGTGAGTATGAACCCTCGTGAAACGGACTGTACTTAATTTTGTACAGGAAAGTGTCCGGGAATACATTTTTGTAATGAGAATAATAAATGCTTTCCATTTAAATCGTGTCTTTCCTCATACCAGTTGACTCAGGTAATTGCGAGGGTAATTGAAGAGCAAACTAGCTTGCGCGGGATATTTGGAGAGATTACAATAACTTAGGTTCAGCCCATCAGCACGTAATTCCATGTAAAATCATGTTTTTTGATGTAGATGACCTCTTTCATTGTTTAGGGGTTTATATGAGCGAATAAGTCAGAAAAAAGTTTCCCAAACTTAAAAAAAATGTGAAAAACATCAAATCCTGATTTTCATCGTAGAATAATGTGATTGGATATTTGAAAGAAGTTTTCAATAATTTATTCTAATCAACTTATCTATCAAATAAAGGTACTTTACTCTTAAGCAGAGCTCATATTTTTTGATAAACCTCGTATATGACTGGGATAACTAAATATCGGATCATTGCCTTTCAGGTTTCAGACTAGCAGAACTTTCTATAACGAATAACTTTTTTGAGTGAAACTGATAATTAAAAAAAAGTCCATATTGTGTGAACATAGACTTCTAGACACACTGTAAGATACAGGGTGTTACTTAATGGTATGTCATAATTTCAAGGGGGAGTTCCTGGATAAATTTTAAGTCGAAAAGTTCATATAAACTTGGGTCCTAAAATGCTTGGTTTTTAAGATACAGAGGGTTGAAGATTTATTTTATTTTCAGTTTTTAATACATTTTCCAGAGACGGTTTGATATTGAACTGAATTTTGCCCCAGGATATTATGGTATAGAAACACACTTTTTTTTATTTTTATTTTATTTTATTTTTTTTTGACCCAAGTTTATATGACTTTTCGACTTAAAATTTATCCAGGAACTCCTTAAAATTATGACATACCATTAAGTAACACCCTGTATATGGTAGGGTGGGGTGAATGCCCCGGAAAATGCTATGTATAGGTATACATAAGGATAAGAGATATTTATACAAAATATGAAGAAAATAATGATACGCCAATGCTTTTTTTTGAACCCACTTTTCATTACTCGGTTATAATGATATCTTGACTATTTTCGTTCGACGTAGGTACTGTGTCCGAGGAAAAAAAAGTTTGTGATTTGTAAACAGCAATAATAATAATGACTGGAATAATGATGAATGAATAACAATGATAAATTTCTGCATATTAAAGGGGACATGAGATTGGTAGTCTCGCAGGTAGTCGAGATAACAATTGAAAATTCCGAGGAAAATTCGGTTTTCTTGATTTCTAATGTGACAAAAATTAGTACTGCTTAGATCATTTAAAATTTTTTTCGACAATTTTTTTCTCGGAAACCGTTCGTCCATGAAAAAGTGTTGTCATGGATTGTCGTTACCCACCAAACAAAACCCCGAACAAAACATAGACAGCAGTCTCCATAGACTAGACAAAAACCGATTTTTTAAATTCGCTGTATACTTTTTTTTCCTTGAAATCGCTCAAGGATTCACACATTTCACCCCCTTAAGGATCAGTATCTCATTATAGAACACCATGTATTATTTCCCAAATATCTCAAAAACTATTGAAATAACCTGTAAAATAACTTTTATTTGGTCACAATACGCAATGAATAAATATTATACTCAAAAAAATCAATTTAACAAAAAAAAAAGTACATCTTTGATATAAGAAGTATAGGTATGAGAATATTATTTTTTATAAATTCACTGTTTTTGCCTCGGTTTTTGCAGTGCGGAGTGAGTATGAAAATACATACTTTGGGTTTGTAGCGGTTTGAGCCTTTGGGTGGTAAGAATAAAGCCCAGAAAAAAGCAAAAAAAATGCTTCAACCCAGGCTTTAACTATAATACTATCTTTGTCAGTTGTTCATAAAGTGTACGAGTCTATTTCAAGGCATTTGAGTAAAAATATTTGCCTGTTTTTTATTCGTCAAGCTCTTTATAGCTTTCCAAAGTGTTCTACCGAGGAACTTGAGAAGCACCTCCAATATATCAAGGAAACCGCAATCTGAATCACAATATTCTAATCATTCACCATTATTATTGGCCACTGGCTCACCTTGCATAAGTGAAACTCGTAGCAGCATTTTTCAAGGCCATTAACCGGAGATACATTTTTCTATTGTCATCAAAATCCCCGCGAAATCTTGCGAAATCACACGAAATTATGCGAAAACACGCGAAATCATGCAAAATTCCGCGAAATCATGGAAGTCGCGCGAAATCATGGAAGTCGCGCGAAATCATGTGATTTGCGAAATACTGTCACACTTTTAGACAAAGTGGTTAACCCCCAGGGAAAGACTGAAGAAGAAACAAATAAAGGACAGCAAGGATAACATCAAAAAAGCTTCGAAAATCAAAAACAAAACTTGTAGAAAAAAAAATACAGAATCTTCATACACAAACCAGTTAGAAAAAGGAAACATAACTGAAAATGAAACCATAGAAAATGAATCTGTCATTCTAAAGAAAGGAGTAGAGGTTCACTTTCCTGTAAGTGATAGAAAATCGGCTACAAGAAAAACTCACCGGTGGAAAATAAGCAATTTAGTTCTTCTCAAGCTGTAAATTTGGCAAAGAGAATATTATTTGAGGATGACAATGATGATGGGGTAAAAAAAATCAAAATCCTTTCAAATGAATTGCTCAATCCTCATCTTTCCGTAATTGAATTTAAAAATGAGGCTGTAAGAGATGGAATGTGTTTTGATTGTACCTTTAATATCACAAAGGAGGTATTAGATGCAATACATGCATGAGAACATATCACAATGTGTGCCAAAAAAAATGTATTTTAGATATATTTTCTTGTGACACTTGCAAACTGTTGTCGTAATTTACTTTAGTTACCTTACGTATCTTTTTTTAAGTATTTTATGTTTCAAGAATTTTTACGTTTGAGTTTTTCTTAATACCTACATGTACCTGTTAGTTACCAAATAAGACTGTTAGTTTCAATAAGTATTAATGTTCAGCGAATGAAGAATTTTAAATTTTAGTTTTAGCCTTCAAATTCATATACTTGATGTAATCAAATAAAATATTTGTACAGAACATTACCTACATCTTTAGTTATAATTATCTACATCTACATCATTAATGCTGTTTAAGAATAATTTAACTAGGTTGGTATCAATTATTCAATTCAAATAGATCTTATTCATCACTCATTTTTTTAGGTGGCCAATAACTGTTTTTTTGCTGGCCAATAACTATAACAACATGGCCACGGCCGCGCTTGTATACGGGGTTTCAAAGAGCCGACTTCTAAGTGACCTAACTTATTGTATATTAGTAAACTTTGGTTTCGGTATCAAAAAATTAAATTTGGAAAGAAAATATTGTTTTCAGTTGTTTGAAGTAATACGCGACTTACAAATAGAAATTAGAGATTCTAGGATTTCCATTTAGATCTTGAGACAAGATTCAACTACTTCTATTATCTAACTAGTCGGTCAAGACTACCCTCCTTCTTTCATAATTATATCGACAGGTAGGCTTAACAGGCCAATCACTGTAGCATTTACCCTATTTCAAAAACGCTTCTCCTTAGGTATTAAGGACATCATACATCAAATCTGCCCAGAACTTCACGTAGAATCCAAAAATGTAATAATATATAGGGTGGTCCATTAGAAACAAGCGAGTTGACACCTACTTAAGTCGCGCAACGTCACTATTATTTCTCCGAAAATCTCTCCCTACAAATTTTCAGAATCCCAATCGCTCTATTTTCCGAAATATTCTAATCGGCCACTTACTTTGGCGAACCCTATATGTATAGATATCAAGTCTTTTTGATTAGTCCACGGACGTAATTTGTTTTTGTTTCGAATCAAAAAAGTGATTTTCTCAAAACTATGAATTTCAAATTATCTGGTTGATGCCTCGGTTGATGCACTAAGGGGGCGAACCGATTTCATACCAACTGCTCAAAGTACTGCGATTTGTTGCTTGAAAAATAACAAACCTATAAAAATTTAATTAAAACCGTTCGAGACGTTTCGAAACAAAAAATCGAAATTATTATTCTTATTATCATCATTTTTGTAGCGAACCGTTTGCGGACACATTATGTTCATTTGAAAAAAGTGGTTATCGTACCTCTACACCACCATATCAAAATGCGCACTTATTTCAGACTCACTCTGTTTGTATGTGTATCAAATTTTGAAATAATAATTTCAGATATGTATAGTTAGTTCAGGCAACGAAGATCAAAAAATGCCAGATAGAGGAAAAAACTGGTGTATTTGCGAATTTTGATATAATTGTAGGTTGAGGTGTCCTGAACAACATACTAAAAATCCTTATCGGTGGGGGGCGAGCTAAACTTGAGGGAGGTCTCTGTTGGTCATTTTTCAACGGTTCTCTTGAGTAACTGGAAAGCGAGACCAACCAGCGAGAAAATACTGGAGTACTAAATTATTCTATGTGAAATTTCCTACAAAAATTGTCTCCTGTATTTTTTTCGCTAGAAGGAGAAAATAAACTGGAGAAAATGGATTAATGTTAAAAAATCAGATTTTCATATTATGAAAATATAAATTGAGTTATAAGGCTTCCTATGACGTGCACCGATGCGCTTTCACTCAGTCATTGGCCCCACTCCTCACTGTGTCAGGTGGTCTACTTTGTATATCTCCATTTATCGAGGTCTAACCTATACACCCAACCTTCACTAAACCCTTCAAGTTCGGTACGCCACTGATTGAAATTTCGAAATTTTAAGCTCAAATTCTGATTCTGCTTTGAAAGTTCATGCGATATATGAAATCTCATGATTTTTGTATGAACGGGTTCGGAAATATTGAGGAAGAAAAGTCTTTGGGGTGCCCTATTTAAAGGGGCGTAGCTCCCGTAGATAAAATTTTTCGTCAAGTTTTTATAGAAACTTTTTTTTTATGAAAATCCTTGATGAAAATACCTCGTGAGAATGAATCACCCCACGCATTCTTTTACAACCCTGTATTATCATATAGTTTTCCTTCATATACACGGTGTTTCATTAATATTGCGAAAAAATTCAGGGTGAGTTTCCCCACCTAAAAATAATAAGAAAACTTCATATAAAGGTGTGTCCGGAAATACTTCGTTACAGAGCTACAGGGTGTTGAAGTTTTATTTTTATTTTTGTTTTAGCCAGATACGAAAAAAATCCAAGAGGCAAAAAAGTTGTATTTCAAGTGAAGTTGCTATACTTGAGAAGAAAATAAAAATCACAAAGTCAGTGGTGTACGGTGCTTTCAATTTAATTCGTCACACTTTCAAAAGGCTGTAAAATATTTATTTTTTGAGCTAAAAGGTCGAACAAAAAAAAGGAATTGTAGGGATTTTCGTAAAGTTTTATGCTATTGACTCCAATATTTTATAAAGTGCCAAATGTCAAAATTATTGACATAAATTACTTTTTTTTTTTTAATGGCACACCCTATTCAGTGTGTCCAAGATAAGGATATCTATCATGGGGATTTGGAAACCGTGAGAGATACGAAGATGGTTAGATCAAAAAAAAGTTGCGCATTTTCAAGCCTAACAATATGCCGTTTGGAAAGCTTTTAAATTCCGAGTAGTTTCGGAGATATACCTAAAAAAACGAAATTTGCCGATTTCGTTATTATTTTTGTCTGACTTTATTTAGAGAGATATGGAAAAACAAAAGACACTTTCTCATGGCCACTTTTCAAGCTCTACAAAACAGCGTTGAGAGATTTTCCGTATGACGTTTCGTTTCGGAAAAACCATCATCACCTTTGTTTTTTTAAATACGGTCCTGGATTTTTTATGACGGATTTCAAGTGCCTCTTATGTTCCTAAACCAACAATGTATCGCAATCATTCAAAAAAATCATATTGATGGATTTTTCCATAAGAACTCATGTGTTAGAGAGAGACAAAACATACATTTGTAATAGGATTAAACAAACACCTCTTTTTTAATAAGTGCGATACATCGTTGGCTTAGGAACATAAGAGGCTCTTAAAATCCGTAATAAAAAATCCAGGACCGTATTTAGAAAAACAAAGTTGATGATGGCTGCTCATAGACGAAACGTCGGTTCTTCAATTTAATAACGCTGTCTTGTAAAGGGCAAAAAGTGGCGATGAAGAAGTTCCATTCATTTTAAAATATCTCCTCAAATGTGGTCAGAAAAAAATGAAAACAATTTTGAAAAATTTCGTTTTTTTTTGGATAATTTTGGACGTAGTCGGAATTTCTTGGCTTTTAAAACGACATTCTGTTAAGCATCAAAATATGCAACTTTGCCTACATTTAACCGACCTTGCATCTCTTACGGTTTCCAAGATCCCCATGATAGGCATCCTTATCTTGGACACACTGTATATTATTACATAATATTTAGAAAGGCGTGTTTTTTCTGATCACGAAAATATAGCATACATGCCCTTTCTATTCAATAGTTTAGCACAAATCAGTATAAATATGATTGGAATTTTAAGTTTCCAGCATGAAGATACACTATTGTGTATTCATTACAGTAAGTTGGTAAAAATAAATAAATGTTTTCATTCCTTATTTGAGTATTTCATTAAAATACTGTATTTATAGAACAGAGAATCTTTTATTCTTAGTAAATATTCAGAGCAAGAACTATAACAATTATTGGAAACAACAAAAAACACGCCTGTAAATTACAATTTTATCCAGATTCATCACAATATCCTCTAAACTATTGAATAGAAAGGGCATGTGTGCTATATTTTCGTGATCAGAAAAAAGATACCTTTCTAAATTTGTAATAATATATAGGGCGTGCCATTTAAAAAAAGTAAGTTACGTTGACAGTTCATGAAATATTGGAGTCAATAGCATAAAACTTTACGAAACCCTACAATTCATTTTTTTGTTCGACCTTAAGCTCAAAAAATACATATTTTACAGTCTTTTGTTTTGAAAGTGTGACAAATTAAATTGAAAGCACTGTACATTTTAATTTTTTTTAATATTTCAACCATTGGTTTTGTCTCAAAAACAATGGACTTCCGGACCCATGTTTATATGGACATTTCTTCATGAAGTTGGCTCAAAAATACGCCCTTGAATTTAATGTACGCAATTAGAAAACACCCTGTATAATTATTTTGGAATAGTTATTTAAAAAAATAATGGTCGATTCTGTTATGTTTTTTCTTTTCTAGGTGAAAGCTTACGGCTAAATACAGTGAGGACGTAAATAGTCCCCCCCCCTCTAACTTTTGAACGCATTAGTATTTTTGGCTCAAATTTGGAGGTGTTGTTCAGGGTAGGCTTTACTAAGTTTTGACCTCCAATGGGCACCATTTTGAAACAAATTATTAAATGGAAAAGGGGGTCATGTGATACCTTATTTGAAAGGTCCTTCCATTCTCTTTTCACCCCCAAAGTTTGAAGTCCTTAGCATTTTTCTTAAGGAAATGGCGCCATATCGAAAATAAATTATTTGGGTCAAAATACTATCTCTAATTCTTAAAAGAACTTTATTAACAATGAAAAAAACTAACCTATAACATAAGTGATTGTTTCTACAACAGTATTTAATAAAAAATTTCAAAAAAACCTAATACTAAAGATTATATTAAGAACGAAATCATGCAAAATTATCTCAATAAATTTTCAAAATGATGTCCCTGAACCTCTTGACAATAATAATTTGAGCCAAAAATATTAATGCGTTCAAAAGTTAGAGGGGGGGGGGACTATTTACGTCCTCAATGTATGTACTTCAACAATATCTCATATACTCTTCATCATCTGAAACAATATCGCTTGAATCTTCATTATTTCTTGAGAACACAATGAATCACCGACTCAACACAAACATAATTGTACAAATTAATATGTTTTATCTTTCAATAGTCCCCATATCTATTGTTTATTGTTCTATTTTTATTACCAAATTAAATCAAATCAAGTTAACTGACGCAACTCATCAACAAAAACAAGTAGTCCATGGAATTGGTACATTTTACCTTGCATGAAATGAGGAAGTTCTGATTTTTTTATATGTTATATCAGATGAGGTGATGATGAAAAATCTGAGTTTTCGACCTCGAAGGCCCTCCGGATCATTGCTAAATTCTTCAAAAACCGCCAAATTCTGTCACTTTTTTGACATTATCTCAATTTTGACCAGCAATGGCTAATTTTATGGCAAAAGTCATTATGTACAATTTTAAAGTGAACAAAACTCTAAAAAAAGCGACAATAACTTGGTCTTTGTAGATAAAATACTTTTTGTACAACCTACACATAAAGTCCACTTTTCAATGCATGCAAAGCAGGCGGAAAGTCGCTAATTTTGGCAGCCGGGCCTAAAAGTACTTTCGCGCCCGCGGGCGCAAAAGTAGGTCGCTTAGCAACGGTTCCTCGGATCCCAACGCCTCTGAATCTAATAACCACGTGACAGCCTAGCATACTAAAAGGAACTAATCACGTGACAATCTCGGTGACAATGAATCCGCACCAGAAAAGAATAAGGGAACACACCTATTGTAACCATGATTGACATTGACAGTTCTCACTAAACTTGTCAGTTGTCTGACTTGTCAGCAGTGTAGTGCAGTCACGTACGTCTTAAGATTTAAGACGTACGTGAGTGGTGAAGTGTATCGATTATTTATTTTTGATTTTCAATTCTTTGTTTATTCTTTGTTGTACAAAAAGCACTGTTTGTAACACGGGCGAAAGATGATTTTGACTCGGCTAATATCTGCCCTCGCTTCGCTCGTGCTGCTACTTATACCCTCGTCAAAATCATCCACTTTCCGCCCTTGATACAAAATGTACTATTCTGAGATACAGCAGTTTGAAGTTACGCATTTCTGAAAAAAAAAACACATTTTTTTTCCCTGACTTTCTCAATATTGACCACTAAGGACCCATTAAACGGTAAAAGTGCTCATATAGATTATTTATAAGGACCAGCTGTCCAAAGTTGATGAGGTCGGTTAGTGAATATTTGAAAAAGGGTTTATAAAATAAACTACGACTGTTGAAGGAAATTTTTTGTAACATGGAATACTTGAATATATTCAGTACTTATGTTCTATTTCTTTTCTCAATTCTTGTACATTTTTGATGGACCAGGCTGGTCTTCTTTTTGGGGCAGTTTGTTTCGTTAGTATTTCTTCATCGATTGGATCGGGCAGATCGAAATCGTTATCTGACTGATACTGGATCATCGTTGAGTGAGTGATTTATCAATGTCATCAAAAGGTCTAGTATGATTTAACAAGATCGACCACCACAGAGGCAGCCAAGAGTTCAAGTCCTGCTTTCCTACAACCGTAATTGTTGGTTCAACCACTTTTGCATCAAATTATGTGTAACAGGGGCTGAGGAGCTGGTGGTTTTGTCATCAGTTGCGTAATCGCATCCAGCCTCAATCGAATCGGGAAATGAGAAAAGAATCCCCTTTTCTCATTTCCCAGCCACTTCTGTACCTGAAAAGAAACCAACAACAAAATTAAGATCAACATCTCAAAAGAAGTAATTGCCAATTGCCACTAGTGATTTTCCTAGAATATTGTTTTTAATTCTGTTGTTGAAGAATCCCATCGATTGATGCTGGCTGGATACGAAGTACCCAAGGCCTCATTCCGCAATCGATGACGAAACCACCAGCTCCTCAGCCCCTGCTAAACATGATTTCCTGTAACTGCAAAAAACGTTCTACCATTGATAATAACGGTTGTAGAAAAGCAAGACTTGAATGTTCGGCTGTTTGCAGCCACTGTAGCGGTAAGTCTTGTGAAGACATACCAGATCTTGTGACGACATTGATGAATCACTCAATCATCGATGACCAAGTATTAGATCACGATTTCGACCTGCCTGATCCGATCGATGGATTTAGAGGACCAGTACAGTGTACAGTATAAGAATTAAAAAGAGCAATCGTACATAAGAACTGAATATATCAAATGAAGTATTTCATATTACAAAAAGTTTTCTTAAACAGTCGAAAATCATTTCACAAACCCTTTTTAAAATATTTGCTCACCGACCTCATCAACTTTGGACAGCTAGTCCTTATTAAACTGTATATGGTCGCTATTACCGTTAAATGGGTCCTAAGTGGTCAATATTGAGAGAAACTGAAAAACAAAACTTTTATTTTGTTAATGATTCTTGTCCTCGTGTAAGTAAATGGTTGACGGTTCTTGGATGTCAGGAAAACTTTTATTTTTTTTAGAAATGTTGCAAGACTTTGAAATTCTGTATCTTAGAAACTGTTTCTTGTGCAAAGACAAGATTAATCTCGTTGTTTTTAAAATTTTGTCTCCTTTAAAATTGTAAATAACGACTTTTGCCATAAAATTAGTCCTTGCTGGACAAAATTGAAAATATGTCAAAAACGTGATAAAATTAAGTGGTTTTTGTGAAATTTTCCAATGATCCGGAAGGCTTTCGTGGTCGAAAACTTGGATTTGTCATCATCACTTTATCAGATACAACATATCAAAAAATCAGAACTACCTCATTCCATGCAAGGTAACACCCCTTTTTTAGTAAGATTTCCATGTACTAAAGAGCCACAAACAAACCCGAAAAACCGTTCGAAAACCTGCGACTTATGAATACGCACGCCAAGTGTGTGTTGCCAACAACCATTTCACGAACGCAGACCAAGAGAACGCCACGCATTTGTTGCCTTTGTTGTAGCTTCTTTAGTTAGTATTTCAACTCTAGTAGTATCATGAAAAGCGGTTCAAAGTAGTACTCACCTTTCCGGTAGTTTGCCCGTACAGGGCAAAGAAATTTCTCAGTTCATCTTCGGAAGCTGCACCTGGCAGATCAATTTTGTTGCCTAGAATCAATACGGGACAGTTCGCCAGACTTTCATCAGTGAGCAAAGAATCCAACTCTTGTTTGCTTTCTACGAATCTAGATCTGTCGTTGGCGTCAACCAAGAAAACTATAGCATCTACAGCTGGAAAGTAGTCTTTCCATACTCTTCTGGCTAGGGAAAGAAATATACATTTGTCAATTATATGTAAAGCAAATAATTTTAGTCAATCTACAAAAAAGGATTCAGAAGCAAGCGTAGACTGAGTGTATGTAACATTTATCGCTCAAATATCTACGGTACGCGTACATGACCTGTTGATGTGGCCTCAAACTTTTTATCTAACAGCTAACGGACATATAAATTAAGGAAGTAGCCATTTCTCAAAAAAGCTATTTACATACCAAGGGAGGAGAGTGCCCCTTTTCCTCCCGCGGATTATTTGATTAAAAATCCAAGGAAAAGGCGCTTTACTCCAGCAGAATGCGGAATGTATAGTTTTTTCTACCACCATGCATCTCCACTAAACTTGTGGTAAGTACTTTTTTGGCAAACTATTTTCCTCCCTCAGTTCAGGGTGGAAAATTACATTTTCTACACCTTTTTCAGTTGTAATTCAGAAAATCGAAGTTTAATTTCAGATATAGTCCCCAGTACAACGTGGTATTTTCGAAGTGATACATATCGACACCTCATTGGCCAAATGACGTAAGCCACAAAAAGTTAATTTTTCAGGAGGACGAGAAAACCTTATGAATTTCAAATTATAACTTCTCTATGGGTTGAACCAAATTATATGATGGGTTTTTACTATGTAGAGAATCATTTATTGAGGCAAATTCAAATAAGAAAACACTAAATTTAGGGATCTTTTTCTGGGATTAACGCGTTTTCAGCAATTTTGAGGGTTATGACTTTTGGCCTATGAGGTGTCGCATATAGTCGTGAAACTTAGTGAATTGCTTCCTTATGTCAAGTATACTAACCCCTGAAAATACTAACTTTGGGGGTGGCCATGTCTTCGCACACGCAACCTCTTAATTTTCGACACCTGACGGTATTACTAGGCGATAAATATTTTGGTGGCCGAGTATACCATTTTTTTAGAAACAATAAAGAGAATAATTTTTGTTAAATTCAGAACTATACAGGGTGCCACAGATTTGAGAGCATGCATGGGGATCTTAGTTATTATAAGAGATACAGAGTCGGTTAAATGGTTGCAAAGTTGCGCATTTTTATGCTTAAGAAAAAGCCATTTCGAAATTTGAAAAATTCCGACTACTTCCGAAGATATTCGATAAAAACAGAAATTTCGCAAAAACGTTTTTATCATTTCCCGCGTTTGTTTGAAAAGACTTTTTAAAATAAATTGCACTTTTTCATTGCCACTTTTTTTCCTCTACAAGATGGTGGTATAAAATTGAATATCTCACGTTTAGTCTTCGAGCTGCCATCATCAACTTTATTTTTTTAAATACGGATCTGGATTTTTTATTTCATTTTTAGTTATCTTTTGACGTCCTTGAGGCATTGAGGTGATCAAATGAGGGCGTAGAGTGATGGGTTGCCTTAGCAACCTCAATATTTTCAATTATTATTCACCTATTATTGTTATTTTCAATATTTTTTGAAAATGGCAATATTTTTGAACACTTCTGCAGAAATTGATTCAGTTTTTAATATTTTTTCCATTTACCATGTCATTTGTGACTTTAATTTAATTTCATCAAATGTATCGTTATTGGATGTTATTTCGATTTTGGTTCAGTTAATAAGTTTTTTTTATTTGTGCAGGTTTTGTCATAAGAATATTGTGTCGGATAGAGAAGGATTTATGAACCAAACCATGTGTTAGGGAGACAAGGGTGGCCTAACTGATTTTCTCTGGTATTATTTTTTAGATGAGTATTTTTTCGATGGTTGCGATACCTCAATGCATTAAGGACGTCAGAAAATAACTAAAAATAAAATGAAAAATCCAGGTCCGTATTTAAAAAAATTAAGTTGACGATGGTAGCTCGAAGACGAAACGTCAGATTTTCAATTTGATACCATCATCTTGTAGAGAAGAAAGAGTGAAAATGACAAAGTGTAATTTATTTTAAAATGTCTTCTCAAAAAAACGCAAGAAATGATGAAAACGTTATTGCGAAATTTCGGCTTTTTTCTAATATCCTCGGAAGTAGTCGGAATTTTTCAAATTTGAAAATGGCATTCTCTTGAGCATAAGAATGCGCAACTTTGCAACCATTTAACCGACCCTGTATGTCTCATAATAACTGAGATCCCCATGCATGCACTCGCATCTGTGGCACCCTGTATGTATGTGATTCCATAACCTCCAGATGTTCAACATATTGAGGTTTTGGTAGGTAGTAAAATGATGTACTTGGCCACCAAAATAGAGATTCTAATACTACCGAACCTAGTAGAAAGAATAGTATAGCAAATGCCAAACAACTTTCGATCTACGTCATAATTGCTACCAAGCACGTAGTTATGAAGTTTGCTGGTGGCCAAATTTGGTCACCAGCAAATCACATAACTCGCTTGGTGACAATTATGACGTGAGTCGAAAGTTGTTTGGCATTTGCTGTATATTATTCAACGAGCGGGAAATGGTGGACATTACTCACGAGGATGAAGTTTGCGTAATCATCTGAGTGAGTAATATCCATTTCCCGCGAGTAAAATACTATACTTTTTCTATGATTATTCAATAGTTGAAGCGAACTTTGAAATATAAAATTTCATTTGGACGGCACTTTTTGAGGACTAGTTTACTTAAAGTGAGGTTAGGTTGTTAACACAATGGACGGTCAAATGGTCTGTTTCAAAATGATGTATTTGAAGGTTGACATTTTGTCGAATGTTCTGATTGGCTCTAAAACAGTGGAGTAATGAGATTAGATCATTTCATTGGTTAAAAACAATTGAGTATTGAAAAAAAAATCAATGGTATGAGTAACGAGTTACATTAGCCTATAGAAAGGGGATGTATAATACATCTATTATTGAATAGTCATAGAAAAGAGTATTTTTTCAATTGAGCTATTATATCCATCATGCATCAAATGGCAGGATTAAATATTCCAATGATTAAAGTTGTTTGGCATCGTCAGAACCAGATCTATAACAAAATACTTGAACGCCTTGTAAGTGGGAAATTATGCGTTTCCGGAAACAGGATCATCACTGTTTTCAACATACCAATTCTGAACTTCGATTTTGTAACACCTTGAATTTTCTTATGTACGATGTTTTGGGATACAATTTGGAATACGAGTAGAATACGCTTTTGGAAAAACTATTTTTATGACGGTTCGAGTAGTACCGGGTGACACCGTATAAACTGACACCCCCCTTTACTTTTTTATTTTTTATCGTACAGCGAGGGGTATTTCGCAGGGGATTTTTGGTTTACAGTGCTTTCAATTTAATTTGTCACACTTTCAAAAGGCTATGAAATATTTAATTTTTGAGCTAAAAGGTCGAACAAAAAAAGGAATTGTAGGATTTTTCGTAAAGTTTTGTGCTATTGAGTCAAATATTTTCTAAACTGTCAAATGTCAAAATAATTGACATAACTTACTTTTTTTTAAATAGCACACCCTATACAGGATGTCCCTGAAAAGACTGTACAACGCTTAACCCCCAATTCTTTGACCAAAAATAGGGCGATCTAGGCGAACTTACCTATATCCAAAATTGCTTCGTTAAGTGTACAGAGGGTGTCAAAGTTTCAAAAAAATTTTGGTTTTTCCTAGCTTTTTCAAAAACGTACAGATCGATTTTGATAATTTCTGGTACCTAGTCTTGGACCTTGAAATTGCGTTTTTTGTTTCTATAGCGAACGATTGTACTTGATCGGAAGTGTTAAAAAAGTGACTTCACATGTTGTTATTTCTATAGATTTTTTTTGGAATTGACTTTTTGATAATTCAGATGCCTTTATCTAATAGTTCAATGTATTGGGGAGTTTTTCTCTCTCTTGAGAAATTTCGCTAGGATAAGTGGTTGTGCCAGAAAAAAAAATTCAACTAGCTTCACAGATATTTTACTATTGATTTATTTTTTTCTAGCATAATTACTTATGCATTACATAGCATATTTTGTCAAGAGAAGAAAAAACTTACCTACACACTGTGCTATTAGATGAAAACATCTGAATCATCATAAAGTCACTTCCATAAAAAATCCGTGACGTCATATGCAGCTATATCTTTTGATTTTTTATGGAATTGACTTTATGATAATTCAGATGTTTTCATCTAATAACCCAGTATGTAAGAAGGTTTTTTCCTCTCAATCAATGATAAAATATCTGTGTACCTAAATGAAAATATTTTTTTTCTGGCACAACCACTTATCCCAGCGAAATTTCTCAAGAGAGAGAAAAACTCCCCAATACATTGAGCTATTAGATAAAAGCATCTGAATTATCAAAAAGTCAATTCCAAAAAAAATCAAAAAAAATAACATGTGAAGTCACTTTTTTAACACTTCTGATCAAGTACAACCGTTCGCTATAGAAACAAAAAACGCAATTTCATGGTCCAAGACTAGGTACCAAAAATTATCAAAATCGTTTTGTACGTTTTTAAAAATGTAGGAAAAACCAAAAATGTTTTGAAACTTTGACGCCCTCTGTAGACTTAACGAACCAATTTTGGATATAGGTAAGTTCGCCTAGATCGCCCTATTTTTGGTCAAGGAATTTGTGGTTAAGCATTGTAGAGTCTTTTCAGGGACATCCTGTGTATCATTACATATTTAGAAAGAAGTCTTTTTCCTGATCACGAAAATATAGCACACATGCCCTTTCTTTTCACTAGTTTAGCGCAAATTACTATAAATATGATTGAAATTTTAATTTTTCAGCAGGAAGATACACGAGTTTATTCATTTGTTTCCAAAAATTGTCAAGGTTGCACTCGAATTAATGTTAAATGTTATACGTGAATAATTTATAGTCACTTGGTAAAAATAAATAAACGTGTTACTTCTTGATTTGAGTAATTCATTAAAATGCCATATTTACAAACCAGAAAATCTCCTATTTCTTAGTAAATATTCAGAACAAGAACTATAACAGTTATTGGAAGCAAAATTTTAATTTGCCGTGTTTCGCCTGTAAATTAAAATTTCAATCAGATTTATACCAATTTCCTATAAATTATTGACTAGAAAGGGCATGTGTGCTATATTTTCGTGATCAGAAAAACGACGCCTTTCTAAATATGTAATGATATAATATAGGGTGTGCCATTCAAAAAAAAGTAAGTTATGTCAATAATTTCGAAATTTTTTGGCAGTTTAGAAAAAATTGGACTCAATAGCACAAAACTTTAGGAAAAACCCTACACTTTCTTTTTTTTCGATCTTTTAGCTCAAAAAATAAATATTTTACAGCTTTTTGAAAGTGTGACAAATTAAATTGAAAGCACTGTACAGTCTCTAGGAATTAGTAAGAAATTCGATTAATTAGTGGAGAATTAGAGGAATTACTGAACAATTAGAAGAATTAGTGGGAATTAGTTGGGAAATTGTAAGGAAATCGCAGAATTTATGGGGAATTACATGAGAAATAGAAGAATTCGTAGGCATCCATGGCCGGCCAAAACTACATCGGCAATCTTTTCTCGTCAGCTTAACCTCACTATTTGTTTGTATTTCGTAATTCTATTTTGTTCTAGAATTAAAGAATAGGTATATTGGAACTAATCAGATTTTGTTCTTCCGATGATAACATAAGCCGGTTCAATATATTGCTCATTCTGTTTTATTAATGGAAGCATGAACGTCTAAGTGTACAGAGTAACTGGGATATAAAGTGCTGATGAGAGGCAGAGTTCCAAAACTAGTTTTATTCAATTGATAATACGCGAAAAACGAACAAACAAAAAATATTTTTTTTTTGTTTTTTTTAATTTTGTTTTTTTATAAAAAACATTGAACATTGAGACATTTTTCAAAATTAACGAGACAACGGCATTTTCGATGCCCCCTATGTTAATTTTATGTTTATGTTATTTCAATATTTTCCAAGTGCAAATATCTTGAAAAAGGTCACTCCTGTCGACTTTTACAAAGTATAACCTTTTTACGTAAAAATGACGGAAAAATCATTTATTTAATAAAAAAAAAATCTTCGGGTGCGTACAAAAAAGTAATGACTATTTGAATGAGTGGAAAGATGTGTAAGTGACAGATATGAATTTTGCATGTCAAACAACCCCTTTTTACAAAATTTCATCAAAATAACTTGATTACTTCAAAAGTTATTCGAAAAAATCAAAAATTAAAATTCAACTTTGGCTCCCTGTATCACTCTTAATAGATTAATAACTTTCGGAATAGACAAGTTGAGGTCTATGGCAATATTTTGCTCTGTGGAATCTACTGTTAACGTATGTCCCATCACTTCTGGTCCACCTTGTTGAAGATCAGGTATATACAGGGTGTTACAAGTTCGAGTCTATGCATGGAGATCCCGTAAGCCGAAAGAGATACAAGGTCGGTTAAATTGAGGCAAATTTGCGTATTTTGATGCTTAACAAAATGCCGTTTTGAAAGCCAAGAAATGCCGACCTCGTACAAAATTATCCGAAAAAAAAAGAAATTTTTCAAAATCGTTTTCATTTTTTTATGACCACATTTGAAGAGTTATTTTGAAATGGATGGAACTTTTTCATTGCCACTTTTAGCCCTTTACAAGATGGCGTTATTGAATTAGAGAACCGACGTTTCGTCTATGAGCAGCCATCATCAACTTCGTTTTTTCTAATACGGTCCTTGATTTTTTTCTCGATTTTTTTATTACGGATTTTAAGAGCCTCTTATGTTCCTGAACCAACGATGTATCGCACTTATTGAAAAAAAGTGTTTGTTTTTGATCCTATTAAAAATACATTTGTTGTCTCTCTCTAACCCATGAGTTTTTATCGAAAAATCCATTAATATTTTTTTTTTTTAATAATTGCGATACATCGTTGGTTTAGGAACAAAAGAGGCACTTAAAATCCGTAATAAAAAATCCAAGACCGTATTTAAAAAAACAAAGTTGATGATGGCTGCTCATAGACGAAACGTCGGTTTTTAAATTTAATAACACTATCTTGTAAAGGGCAAAAAGTGGCGATACAAAATTTCCATTCATTTTAAAATATCTCTTCAAATGTGGTCAGTAAAAAATGAAAACGATTTTGAAAAATTTTAGTTTTTTTCGGATAATTTCGGACGTATTCGGAATTTCTTGGCGTTCAAAACGGCATTTTGTTAAGCATAAAAATACGCAGCTTTGCCTCAATTTAATCGACCTTGCATCTCTTACGTTTTACGAGATCCCCATGCATACACTCGAATTTGTAACACCCTGTATAGTAACACTAGTTTTCATTGCTTTCTGGCAGGGTGTGGCGAAATACCCAAAAAAAATCTGGTAAATCATGAATGCGCTGAAAAACTACAGAGCATATTTGCTTGATTCATGTTTGACCATTTTGCAAGCCATTTGTGACCTTCAAGGTAGCCTAGTTCACGTATTAAAGTTGGTGAACTAGTGATGTATTAGTCAGGAACTGGCAAAATTAGAGGATTTACTGTGAATTACTAGACATTCTTCAAAGTTGTTATAGAATTATAATATTATGTTAGGGAAATAAGAGGAATTAGTAACAATTTTGGGAATAAGTGTACACATTTGTTTCTGCGGTTTACCCCTCGGCTCGACGCATTCATTGAGCCACGGAAAAAAGACATTGATATTGTAGATAAAGATTTCATTTCCTGTGGTTCCATCAACATAATTGGCCTCGGCCCATTTTATTTAAAAAGAGCAGACCAACCTAGTTTTAAGAGCAAATATGATGAGTTTAAAAGACAAACCTTCTTGTTTCTTTGTAATAGAAACATTTTTTTTGTTGTATGTTGTACGAGATGTTGTATGTTAGAAAAAATTGTTTTTCTATGACTATTTCATAATAGATATACATCCACTTTCTATTGGTTAATGTAACTCTTTACTCATACCAGTGACTTTTTTTTTTCATTACTCAATTGTTTTGAACCAATGAAATAATCCAATTCTCATTACTCCACTGTTTTTGAGCCAATCAAAACATTCGACAAAATGTCAACCTTCAAATACATCAATTTGAAACAGCCCATTTGACCGTCCATACTACTTGTTTTATAGTCATTGTCACATTGTGTTATCAACCTAACCTCACTTTAAGTAAACCAGTTATCAAAAAGTGCCGTCAAATGAAATTGAATATTTCGAAGTTCGCTTCAATTATTGGCGATTCAAAGAGTCAGCGCAGCGGCCTCTGGCGTTTTGTGCTAGAACTTTCGAGAGCGTGACAGACATCAGCTGTCTCCATGCTGTTTCTATTGGGATCGTGATAACTTGAAGATATATTCCCGATTTTGTTATTATTTATGAAAAGATTTTGATAAACCACGTTGTTAAATGATTATAGTGTGCTAATTGAATGGTATTTTTCGGGTTTTGTTGTTATTGTTGGAATCATAAACTTATCGGCATCAGTCTGATGAAGGGTGTCGATATCAAAAAGCCTCAAGTGTAGTAGCTTTAAGCCAACAAAATAGACGATTATAGTGCATAGATCAAAGGTATCTAATTTTATTAAATTTACAGGGTGTCCCAACGATAGAGTAAAGTAGGTTTTATCATATAGGATATGAAAAATATCAATATCAATATGCGTCACAGGTTAGGGGTGTAAATAGCGCACATTCTGAAAATATTTGGAAACATACAGGGTGCGTCACAAAAGTATGGCACGAAAAAGTATGATTTTTTTAAATGGAACCCCCTGTATATTAATTGATATTTCAATTCTTTCTTCAATTTGGAACAAAAATTGTGATACAACTAATGTTCCTGAATTCAACCGTTATCGAGATATCGCGTTTTAAAAATGGCATTTTTGCAACTGTTCGACCAAAAGGCATATTCAAGTATTTTTCCAAGTTGTGAACAGTTTATTTATTTATAATAGATAGTAGGTTTGTTCAGTCAGAAGACATAAATATTATTTGAATATTTTTGTTAGGTTGGCAATAGTCTATATTTTTATGGTTGGTAGTGGTTATTCCGGTAAGACGTCACACTTCAACGCTCGAGGCTCTCTGTCGCTCTTGGTGATGGTTTTGTTTTATCTGTTGCGCATCAAGAAAAACCAGTTTAAGTACGTCTATAGCTTTGACGGTGGCAAGTCGCCATTTTTTGTAGCCAGAAATTTGGTTTCATATTTTGTATTGAAAGTTATGTTCTTAATAGTATCCTAGTTTTGTTCTGCTTCGTTTTTCTTGCTAATAATTATAATAAATTGCAAGTGTGCCCGGGATTCCAGTCCAGTGATTTTATTTCCGCAAAATTGGTGAGAAATATAAGCCAGCAACTTGGAGCTATCAAGGGAGGTAAATTCACCATTTGTTGGTTCTTCGGCCGGGTGTAGCAGATAACTCTGTTGCTCTCTTGAATGGAAGATGGAATTGAGTGCACAAATTATGGAGGCAGAATAATTATTGGTTTGAAACCGAAAATTGGATCTTGGTTGGATTTGGAGGTTACAATCGTTGGAAACGAGGTGCAAGGGTGAGTGCCAGTTTATTTTTGTGACTTTTTTGGACTTGGTGATAAATCGGTGTAGTTTTTAAAGTGTAGGCGTACTCAACGGTTGATTAGGAATTAAAAAATCTGTAAAGGATTGCACTTGGGTCGGAATTGTGGTAAAAAAAAAAGGTATTTAATCGCGGATCGGTTAAATAAAATTGGATATATTTGGGTTATTGGTATTTTGTCACGGTTTATTTTGATTGTACCTTTTATAAAAGTAGGTACCTAAATATGGCAAGTGCAAATCTAGACGTGCTTAAAAAAAAGCGAGCGGTATTAAAAGGGAATCTTACAAAACAAGAGACCTTTTTAAATAATTACGAGCCTGCTAGGGTGGTTGAGGTGCCAATGCGTTTGGAAAGAGTAAATGAGTGGTTCAATGAGTTTGAAAATGTTCAATTTCAAATCGAGGAGTCAGATCAGGTTAAGATCGATGAGGAAGAAATGGAGAGAGACAGGTTTGTCGAGAAATATTTTAGTGTGGTAGGTCGATTGAGCCAGTTGAGTTTGGGTGTTCAGTCGGTGGGGGGGCCCAGTCCTAGAGGAACAGACGCAATTATGGAAGTAAAATTACCGGTTATGCAAATTCCCAGCTTTGATGGAGATTATAAACAGTGGTTAGAATTTCACGACACATTCAATTCTCTGGTTGACTCCAACTCTAAATTGTCAGATATTCAGAAATTCCACTATCTAAAAAGTTCTTTGAAGGGTAGCGCTGCAGAGGTTATACATAACCTAGAGGTTTCGTCCACCAACTATCAGGAGGCATGGAGTTTGTTGAAGGAGGGTTTTGAAAACAAAAAACTCATCGCTATATCCCATATTGAGTCTTTGTACGATTTTCCTATAATGTCAAAGGAATCGCATGAGGATTTGCGTAGGTTTGTGAATGAATTAAGAAGGGATTTGCGCGCATTAAAAACTTTAGGTTTGGGAGTAGAGCATTGGGATACATTGTTAATATATATTTTGGAAACTAAATTGGATTCGGTTACCAAGAAAGAATGGAAAAACCAATGCTCGATAGATACCTTTGCAACCATGGAGGAGTTTCTACAATTTTTAATTAAAAAGTGTGCTAATTTAAAATCATCATTTAGTGCAAATGTAAAAGAAAAGATTGTTGACAAGGGTATGCAATCGAAGTCCAGACAGCATGTTTATTATACGCAAAATAGGTCCAACAATTATTGCGTAGTTTGCAAATCAAAGGAACATTATATCCAGAATTGTAAGAAATTTATGGATATGAATATTCAAAAAAAACGGGATGCTGTCGCGGGGGCTAGTTTGTGCTGGAATTGTCTCAGGTCTGGGCATAGGGTTTTGGATTGTAAAATGAGTGGATGTAGGCACTGTAAGAGGAAACATCATGCACTGCTTCACACGGAACAGAAAAATGACAATAAGGAAGCATCATCAGGGGCTTCATCGGGAAGTCAAGGTAATTCGGGAACTACGGAGGAAACTGTATCATTTAACGGGCATTCCAAGGAAATTGATAAGATACAGGTAAGTAAGTCAATTGGAGAAGAACTGCTGTCTACGGCGATTATTAAAATTATGGACAAATTTGGGAACATGCATGAATGCAGGGCTCTTCTAGATAACGGATCTCAGTCATCGTTTATGACTAAAGAACTAAGTCACAAGTTAGGTATTGCAAAAGAAAGGGTAAATATAACAGTGAAAGGAATAAGTGAAGGTGTGTCGGATATAACACACAAGGTAAGGGCTAAGATCTTTTCTAGGTACGATGACTATCAGGTGGAGACTAATTTTTTGATAATTGAGGAGATTTCGAATATGATTCCCTCTATTAAAATTGATAAGGCTAGTGTTAATATCCCTCAGGATTTATTCTTGTCTGATACATCATTTTGCGATCCAGGTAAGATCGATATTTTATTGGGTTCGGCCATTTTTTGGGATGTACTAGGATCACATCATATAACATTGAACAAGGGGTTAGTTACGATATGGGAAACTAGGCTCGGTTATGTAGTTGTGGGATCTGCAGGTTTTGATAACATTTCGGGGGTGAACTCCTTCAATTTGGTGTCTACTCTGACCGTACAAGATCAATTGGAAAGGTTTTGGCTCCTGGAAGAGACGAAAAAGGAAAGATTTCTCACAAGGGAAGAAGAAGAGTGTGAGAGGTTTTTCATCGACACGGCGAAAAGAGCTAAGGATGGAAAGTTTATTGTGAATTTGCCCTTTCGTTCGGGATCTTTGGTACTTGGAGACTCATATTCTACGGCGTTGAAAAGATTCAATTGGATGGAAAGGAAACTGGATAGGAATGTCGAGTCTAGGGAAATGTATCACTCTTTTTTAAAAGAGTACATAAAATTAGGCCATATGTCAAAGATAGAACCCGGTGAAAATTTAGAAGTGGTTACACGGGGTCCTAATATCAACTATTTACCGCATCATCCAGTTTTAAAGGCAACATCTCAGACTACCAAGCTTCGAGTTGTGTTCGATGCTAGTAGTCCTACTTCTAATGGGGTGTCCTTGAACAATGCATTGTTAATAGGTCCGAAACTTCAGGAGGATATCTTCGATATTTTGCTACGGTGGAGAAAGCATACCTTGGTAATAACTGCTGATGTGGAAAAGATGTATCGGCAGATTTGGGTTGCTGAGGAGGACAGGGACTATCAGAGGATACTATGGAGGTTTAATAAGGATGAGGACATTGGGCATTATACCTTAAATACGGTAACTTATGGTATGTCTTGTTCGGGATACTTGGCTGTTAAATGTATGCAGCAGTTAGCCTTATCGGCTAGTAAAGATTTTCCTCGGGCTAGCAATGTCATAATAAAGGATTTCTATATGGATGATCTGCTCAGTGGGGCAGAGAGTGTTGATGAAATTATGAATCTAAAAAAGGAAATAGGCGGAATTTTGATAGAAGGTGGTTTTGTCTTAAGGAAGTGGTGTTGTAATAAACCGGAGGTAATTTTGGACGGAAGTGAGGCTGCGCAAGGTGCTGCGCATATTGAACACTATATATCGGCTACGGACGGTGATTCGAAAACTTTAGGGATAAAATGGAACTCTCGGTCGGATACCCTTAATTTTGAGTTTTCGGATATTTTTGAGAGTGGTTTGGACAAAAAAGTAACAAAAAGACAGATTCTTTCGATAATATCGGTAGTCTTTGACCCATTAGGACTACTTCAACCGTTAATCATCAGGGCTAAACTTACATTGCAGGATCTTTGGAAGCAAAAATTAGGATGGGATGAAGAAGTCCCACAGGAAATTCTCAACAACTGGCTGGACTTGCGAGGTGATTTTGAAAGATTAGGATCGATCAATATCAAGAGACATATGGTATGTGAGAATCCAGTGAGTCTGCAAATACACGGGTTTTGCGATGCGTCCTTGAAAGCCTATGGGGCCTGTGTCTATATTAAATCTGTAGATGTTCAAGGCAATTGTCATGTTCGGTTGGTGGCTTCCAAGTCGCGAGTCGCTCCCCTCAAAGTAGTTGCGCTCGCTCGATTGGAACTATGCGGTGCTCTTTTACTGGCAAGGCTAGTCAAGTCGGTATTACAGTCCACTGATATTAATCCTTCGATGATAAGGTATTGGTCTGATTCGTCAATTGTGTTGTGTTGGTTGGCAAAGGAACCTTCAAAATGGTCGATTTTTGTGGCTAATCGATCTTCGGAGATTCAGGTCCTGACTCAAGGCCATCAGTGGTGTCACGTTTCTTCGGTTGATAACCCAGCTGATATGGTATCAAGGGGAATATCTGGTGATTATTTAAAATCTAATGTTCTCTGGTGGAATGGACCGAGGTGGCTGTCACAAGATGAGGATAATTGGCCAAGATTTCAGAACATTGACATCGAGACGGTTCCTGAACAAAGGTTGGCTCCTAAAGCATTTATGGTAAGTACTATGGGAATGGTGATTGGCATCGGCGAGGTTTTCGATAGGTTTTCGAATTTCAATAGACTTTTGAGGTCAGTCGCGTATTGCCTAAGGTTTTTAGAGAATATTCGCACAAAGAAAGAATCACGACACGTAGGAACACTTACTGTACTTGAACTGGAAAGGGCTTGGGTTGAAATTATCAAGGTTGTACAGTTATCGGAATTTAAACCAGAAATCAATTGTCTGACAAGTGGAAAGAAACTTGGAAGGACTAGTAAAATATTAAGCTTGAATCCAATGTTAGATAAGGATAGACTACTGAGGGTAGGAGGTAGGTTAGCTAAAG
The DNA here is from genome assembly GCA_958502075.1 of Orchestes rusci. Classification (NCBI taxonomy): domain Eukaryota; kingdom Metazoa; phylum Arthropoda; class Insecta; order Coleoptera; family Curculionidae; genus Orchestes; species Orchestes rusci. The sequence goes on from OY293305.1 coordinate 31,230,978, forward strand.
GGGACTTGAACTTTGAGCAGAAGTTTCCAGTTATACTGCCAAAGGGGCATAGAATTACAAGGTTGATCGTTTTAAATGAACATTACAAAAATTTGCATGCAGGACCGCGGGCTTTACTGGCACAAATTCGACTTAGGTATTGGCCAATATCAGGTAGTCAGGTTGTACGGGGAGTGTTAAGAAACTGCGTTGTGTGCATTCGAGCAAAACCTCAATGCTTGAATCAAATTATGGGGGATTTACCTAGGTCTAGAATAACACCTTCCCGGCCATTTACAAACTGCGGAGTGGACTATGCGGGACCCTTTGATATCAAAGTTAGCAAAACCCGGGGTCATAAAACAATCAAAGCATATTTATGCGTATTTGTTTGTATGGTAACTAAGGCTGTTCACCTGGAGGTTGTGAGCGACTTATCCACTCCTGCCTTCCTCAACTGTTTTAAGCGATTTATCGCCAGGAGAGGGTTGTGCAGTAACGTTTATTCGGACAATGCAACGAATTTTGTCGGTGCGAATAATAGCTTACAGGAATTGTACAAGTTTTTGGGCCAGGGGGCTACTCAAAATGCTTTTTCGGAATATTTTTCTCAGTTGCGCATTCATTGGCACTTCATTCCGCCCAGGTCGCCGCATTTTGGCGGCTTATGGGAATCTGCGGTGAAATCCGCTAAGCACCATTTTAAGCGCGTAATCGGTGGTCAAAGACTAACCTTTGAAGAGTTGTACACATTTTCGACCCAAGTGGAATCTTGCCTTAACTCAAGGCCTCTAACCCCATTGTCAAGTGCGCCAGATGATTTAGAAGTTTTAACACCGGGACATTTTTTAATTGGCACTGCCCTTAACGCGTTACCTCAAGAAGACTTGAGTGGTTGTAATCCAAACCGGCTTCAGCGGTATCATTTGTTGGCGCAGCTTCTCCAGTCATTCTGGAGTAGATGGTCTTCGGAGTATCTTGGACAGCTCCAACAGCGTACCAAATGGCAGCAGGCAGCTGATCTTGTCAAGATTGGAGATTTAGTGATCGTGCGCGATGACAATCTGCCCCCGTTAAAATGGCAGCGTGCGCGAGTTATTGAATTGCATCCGGGGGATGACCGAATGGTCCGTGTGGTGTCTATAAAAACATCTAATGGCGTTTTTAAAAGGGCTGTTTCACGGTTGTGTATTTTGCCTGTCGAGCAATGTTGACATGGCAATTGTGTTGTAAATTCTTAGATTTAAGGAATGTTTTGTACTGAATTTTTGGTTGTCATAATTTATAGGCTTTAGGTTAGGTTTTGTTGAAAGACAAGCTTTCAAGAGGGGCGGCATGTTCGACCAAAAGGCATATTCAAGTATTTTTCCAAGTTGTGAACAGTTTATTTATTTATAATAGATAGTAGGTTTGTTCAGTCAGAAGACATAAATATTATTTGAATATTTTTGTTAGGTTGGCAATAGTCTATATTTTTATGGTTGGTAGTGGTTATTCCGGTAAGACGTCACACTTCAACGCTCGAGGCTCTCTGTCGCTCTTGGTGATGGTTTTGTTTTATCTGTTGCGCATCAAGAAAAACCAGTTTAAGTACGTCTATAGCTTTGACGGTGGCAAGTCGCCATTTTTTGTAGCCAGAAATTTGGTTTCATATTTTGTATTGAAAGTTATGTTCTTAATAGTATCCTAGTTTTGTTCTGCTTCGTTTTTCTTGCTAATAATTATAATAAATTGCAAGTGTGCCCGGGATTCCAGTCCAGTGATTTTATTTCCGCAAAATTGGTGAGAAATATAAGCCAGCAACTTGGAGCTATCAAGGGAGGTAAATTCACCAGCAACTTTGACATGCTATAAAACTCAAACTATTCAAGTTAGAGGAAAATGGTTTGCACTTTCCTATCTTAACTTTTCAAGAGCTCTTCTGTCATTTGGATAGAAGGAAACGTCAACTGTCAACTTTTTTCGGCACATTTTGACATTTTTTTACAATAATGGATTTAATCTCCTTGAATAGCTCTTGAAAAGTTAAGACAGGAATGTGCAATCCATTTTTCTCTAACTTGAATAGTTTGAGTTTTATAGCATGTCAAAGTTGCAAAAATGCCATTTTTAAAAAACGATATCTCGATAACGGTTGAATTTAGGAACATTAGTTGTATCACAATTTTTGTTCCAAATTGAAGAAAGAATTGAAATATCAATTAATATACAGGGGGTTCCATTTAAAAAAATCATACTTTTTCGTGCCATACTTTTGTGACGCACCCTGTATGTTTCCAAAAAAATTCAGAATGTGCGCTATTTACACCCCTAACCTGTGACGCATATTGATATTGATATTTTTCATATCCTATATGATAAAACCTACTTTACTCTATCGTTGGGACACCCTGTATATTTCATTGATTGGAAGATCCCACCAATATTGGTGATAAAAATCATCATTAACAATGGAAGATCATACGAATGCTCGCCGATATCCGAAGAAAGTTCGTAATAGGCATAATTGTCGCGTACCTCACTGCAATGAGAAGACAATCATCTGCATAATTTTTCAAAGGACCCACGTCGTAAATAAACTTGATCGAATCCCGATACACACTAAATTTTCCACAGCTAATCTTCCTTCACGAAGAGGCCGGTCAAATCCATTCAGAGCGTCCACTAAATGTTCCAGTTCATTAAAGGCACCATTTCTCAATTGACAACACTCTGCCGATACGAAACACTCGACTGATACGAACAACAAATATAAATTCAGGCGCGAAAACCTTATACGGGCTATGAGTAAAATGCAGTTGTCACGCTCTCGAAAGTTCTCGCGCGTTCCGCTGTGGCGCTGCTTGAGCTGTTTGAATCGCCAATTGGATAATCATAGAAAAAGTATAGTATTCTACTCGCGGGAAATGGATATTACTCACTCAGATGCAGTGGCGGCTGGTTCTAAGGGGCACAGGGGCACGTGCCCACCCCCGAAATCCCCAAATAAATGGGAAAGATAATATAATTATTCAATCCAGTGCTATATTTGATTTTTGCTTTACACCACGATCATAATATTAAATATTATCAAGAGTAATTAGATATTATCAAACTTCTTTTCCGTTCGCTCAAACCTTCTTTCCGCAAGACATGTGCAAGGTCGCGTCAAAGCGGGCAGCTTTCCTCCGTCCACAGGGGAACAGTTTGAAATGTACCTAATTCGGCTGCGAATCGATTATCTTCGGCAATCTTAAAATACAGCGATTTTCGCGATAAAGACGTCGATCTGGGGCACCGAACGGGGTGTTCCCTTTTTCCTTGCTGACCAGTTTGTTTGTTTTCGTTAATTGCGTCGCGTCGCGTGTCGCGTGTTTGCAATTCTCAGCCTTGAAGTACCATTTCTTAGTAATTTAGTGCGTTTTTGATCTATAATGGAGCCAGTGGATATAAATGCTGTTCGAAATCTTTTGAAACGGGTTTTATCATTTGAAGATAAAACCCTTTTAATCAAGAAAAAAGGAAGGCCTACTCCCGATATTCGGATTAATCAAACTTCCTCAAGTAAAACCCGATCCTACAATAGAGTTTTCAACAGAAATATTTATGAAAAATATGAGTGGATGTGCGGCTGTCCAGAAACAAATAGACTATTTTGTTTTATGTGCCTTATTTTTAAAAAAGATATCAGTGCGTGGAATGGACAAGGGTTGAATGATCTGAAACACATCGCAGAAAGGGCAAAAAAACACGAAAATTCTGTTTCGCACATGAATTCATGCATGGATTTTAGTGTTCTAGGCCAAGTGGACATCGCCATATTTTGCGCCGTTTAATTATGTGCATAAAATTTTGTGGAGCCTTTGAATTGGCGCTGCGAGGCCATGATGAGACATCGACATCGGAAAATCCAGGTATTCATATAGGCTTAATCAACTTTGCCACTGAGTTAGATGCGGTGCTTGCAACTCATATGAAAGATGCTCAAGTGTTTAGAGGTACATCAAAAACTATTCAAAACGAATTATTGGATGCAATGTTGGAAATTTACAAGCAGGAAATCTTAAAAGAAATTCAATGTGCAAATTTCATTGCTTTGGAAGCCGATGAAACTACGGACACGTCCAATCATCAGCAAATGGTTGTTATCATTCGGTACGTTTTCAATGAACAAATTCGTGAACGGTTTTGGTCTTTCTTTAAGCCGGGAGGACATGAAGCAGATGTATTAGCGAAAACATTACTGGATGAATTGCAAACCATTTTAAATACTCCTTCTGCGATTGCTAGCACCAAATTAATCGCCCAAAGTTATGACGGAGCGTCCCTGATGAGTGGAAAGACAAATGGTGTCCAAGCTATTATAAAAAGGACATATTCAAATGCACATTTTATCCATTGTTACGCGCATCAACTCAATTTAATTATTGAACGAGCGGCACATTGCAATAAAAAAGTAAAAATTTTTTTTGCCAATTTGCAGTCGTTTTCAAGTTTCTTTTCTCGAGCGCCAAAACGAACGGCAATTCTTGATCAAATAGTTAAACGCAGGCTACCACGAGCTGCTCCTACACGCTGGAATTTCAAAAGCCGGACAGTGAACACGTTATTAGAGCACCAGGATTCTTTCAATGAATGTTTAGATGCGATTATTGATGAAGATGGGATGGATTCAGTCACTATTAGTGAGGCAAGTGGTTTACTGAAACATTTGAACTGCCCAGAATTTTTATATTGGTTGAAAATATTTCATTTCATCATGCCACATGTCGAAATATTATTCAATCAGACTCAAATGCGTGGGATTGAGAGTGCTCAAATGCAGAAGGCAATCGAACAATTCCAACAGCAAATCATTCGAATCAGGAATTTTATTGACGAAAATCAAGAAGACCACAACGAAGAACCTACTAGGAGAAGACAGAAAACGTCTTCTGGGGACAACAGAGCTGTGATTGCAAAGGAAGTATGACACTATTTCAAGCCAAATCATCGACCGATTTGATTTTAAGAATCATTTGAGTGCAGCGAAATTATTTGATTTTCAAAATTTTAAAATTTATCGACGTCTATTTCCACAAAATCATTTTGACGAAACAGTGCAATCTTATCCTATGTTGGACAGTGTGAAATTGAAAAGTGAACTTTCAGCACTTTACGAACGCGATGATATGTGTGATGTAGGTGGTATTTTGCCACTTCTGGTGTTCATATCAGACAATAATTTAAAAAAAGTTTTGTCGGAAACATATAAACTGTTGGATATTATTTGTACTACACCCATGTCGACAGCCGAATGTGAACGATGTTTTTTAACCCTGAAGCGCATTAAAACTTTTCTAAGAAGCACAATGTCAGAAGATCGTCTTAACGCATTGGCAGTTCTATCAATAGAAAAGGCGTTCGTCCAGTCAATCCCCGATTTTGACAACAAGGTCATTGACGTTTTTTCCAACATGAAGACTAGAAGAATGGACATTATCTACAAAAAATAATCGGTAAGTTTTTCCTGTGCCCACCCTGTTTCTGAGCTCACGAGCCGCCACTGCTCAGATGATTACGCTACTCGTCTACGGCTCGTAGCGCAAACTTCATCCTCGTGAGTAATATCACCATCTCGTTGAATAATATACTATTATTTTTTCCAACTTTTCAAGAGATTTTTTAATTTTGTACATTGCTTGATTCATATATCATTTTGCGGGCCATTTTGTGACTGCCAGAATACCCTAGTTCACGAATTTGGTAAATTAGTAGGGAATTAGTCGAGAATTAGCAAAATTAGGGGAATTACTCAGAACTACTACACACTCGTTAAGGTTGATATGGAATTATAATATGTTAGGGGAATTAGAGGAATTAGTATGGAATTATAATATCTTAGGGGAATTAGAGGAATTAGTAGCAATTTTGAGAATTATTAGTGTACACATTTTCTTCTGCGGTTTGCCCCTCGTCGTACAGCAAAATGAAAAATACTGACTTCAATGGAAATTTTTTTGCAGTTCAAATATCAATAGTGGTTTTTTGTAGTCTCAAACCTATAGGGGGGAGCGACAAAAAGTATTTTTTGTACAACCTACACGTAAAATTCACTTTTCAATGCATGCAAAGCAGGCGGAAAGTCGCTAATTTTGGCAGCCGGGCCTAAAAGTACTTTCGCGCCCGCGGGCGTAAAAGTAGGTCGCTTAGCAACGGTTCCTTGGATCCCAACGCCTCTGTATATAATAACCACGTGACAGTCTAGCATACTAGAAGGAACTAATCACGTGACAATCTCGGTGGCGATGAATCCGCACCACAAAAGAATACGGGAACACACCTATATTGTAACCATGATTGACAGTTGTCACTTGTCAGTTGTCTGACTTGTCAGCAGTGTAGTGCAGTGTATCGATTATTTATTTTTGATTTTCATAATTATTCTTTTTTAAATGATTACAAACTGGTTGTACAAAAAGATCTGTTTGTACCACGGCCGAAAGATGATTTTGACTTGGCTAATATCTGCCCTCGCTTCGCTCGTGCTGCTACTTATACCCTCGTCAAAATCATCTACTTTTCGCCCTTGATACAAAATGTACTATTTTTTTTTAATGGAAAGCTACAATTATTTCTAGCCACAATGAAAGATCTCATCTTTCTGATTTCAAATATACCATGTTTGTTAACATTTCGCTAAGTCGTTTTCGAGATATTTAGTTTCGAATTTCCACCAAATGAACCGTTAGGTTCTGAGTTGTCAACTTTGTTTCGCTGCCACAATAATCGCTCTATGTGAACTAACCACATTCCGTTAAGTTGGCCACGGTTATCATAGAAACAAAACAAAAAATATCAAATTATCCCAAAATTTCTATGAAACAAAAGTTGACTTATATTAAAAATGAGAAAAGAACAGGAACCAGAGAGTTATAACGAAACACAAAATCAATCAGAGTGAATATTTTCTCCATTTTGCCTGATGCACTCTATAAACACTGATTTCGAAACTTCTACTGCGTTTTCTATTCTCTGCCACACTGAACATCATTTTCAAAGATTTTTCTGAGAGAATCGAACGAGCAAAATTATCATTTGAGTGGAAATGATCATCAGCAACATTGTTTCCATGGTTACCATGGCCACTTTTCAAAAAGACGTTAGTTTCCATAGGTGGCAGCGAATATTCCACTCATGTACAAAAAATCCCATAAAAGCAGTCGAATTTTCGGAGGCTTACAGCGAATATTCCACTCATGTACAGGGTTTTTTTTTATATATTGACACCCCCCTTATCTTTTTTGTTTGACGTTTTTGAAAAAAGTGTCCCGGATGTAAGTTCATTGGTTTTGAGTCAATTTTCCAAAAAACTCTAATTTGCATATACAGGGTTCCTCAGAAAGTCTGGGCGTGGTCCAACTTTCTTATTTCAAATTAGAACCGTTTTTTTATTCGATTTTTATATTCTCGTGATAATTCTAAACATTTCTTATGTAGCATACCCTATACCTTATTTTGACGTATAAAAAGATATTGACCTTTGAATGTTGACGTTTCATAGAAATTGGATAGAAACAAAAAAACATGCAAATATAAAAAAACAATCCTATATTTCATCAAACTAAACACAACACTATAACTGCTCGATATGTCCACCGTCCATTTCTAAGCACTGCGTATAATCTCGCTCGATTTTATTTATGCTATTAACAATAAAGTGAGCATTATTTTGATTGGTCTCTTGAATGGCCTCAATAATCCGATTTCTTAAAACTTCTATATTTTCGGTCGGTATTTCATAGACCTTGTTCTTCAGAAAACCCCACAAAAAAGAGTCAAGTGGCGTCAAATCCGGGCTATTTGGCGGCCATCTGATCGGTCCAGTGCGACCAATCCACGTTTGGTATTTCTCATTGAGATAATTCACAACCGGAAAAACGTTGTGTGGTGGAGCTCCGTCCTGATGCCAAATTGATTGTAATGACGGAGTGGTAAGTTTTCCAAATAATTTTCTACCTCGTTCGTCAATAAATTCAAATATTTCTCGCCGTTTAAGCGCCCGTCAATAAAAATTGGCCCAATAATTTTATTCTCCAAGATTCCACACCACACATTTAAGGAACTTCGACCTTGGATCTTAGTTTCCCTCGTTGCTCGGGGGTTTTGAGTTGCCCGAAATCTCACGTTTTTTTGATTATGAATTCCTGCAGTACTGAAAATGCATTCATCTGACCATAATATGTTTTTGAAAAAATTGTGATCTTCTTCCTTTGATATTAACATCTCTTGGCAAAACATAATTCTTTTGTCCTTTTGCTCTTGAGTTAATTTTTGCACTGGCATTATTTTATAGGGATGGTAACCATGTTTTTTTAGGGTATAATAGATTTTGCTAATTGATTTATCGAAAAAGTTTGATGCATCTTTCAGAGCTGCATTTGAATTCTCTAAAAATAAAGATCCCTATTCATTTTGAGCCCTTTTGTAACGAAGATTGCTTCTGAATTACTCTCATTCAATTTACCTACCTTGAAAATACAATAAAATATTTAGTTCTTCCTCCTGATCGACAACGGCTAGCCTTTTTTTTCTTTTTACGGACATTCGCTGCCTAAACCCACGTTCAACATTTTTGAATGTTGTTCGCGTTGGGAGCGCTCGCATTGGAAAGAGTTGCCGATATTCCCTTCTTGCTGCACATGCATTTTTGTCATTTTGATAAAATATTCGAAGAATATCACATTTTTCCTTATCTGTGTAAGGCATTTTTATCGTCTCAGACAACGAATATGTCAGAAATTTAAACAATTACGGTGAGCAAGCAACATTGCGAATTATTTATACGTCAAATTTAGGTAGGCTACATAAAAAACTTTCCGCGGTCAATATCTGTTCATACGTTAAATTTAGGTATAGGGTATGCTTTACGAAAATTGTTTAGAATTTTTATGAGAATATAAAAATCGAATGAAAAAATAGGGTTCTAATTTGAAATAAGAAAGTTGGACCACGCCCAGACTTTCTGAGGCACCCTGTATATGCGAAATAGAGTTTTTCAAAAAATTTACTGAAAACCACCAAACTTTTATCTGAGAAACTTTTTTCAGAAACGTTAAACAAAAAAGTTAAGGAGGGTGTCAATATATAAAAAAAACCCTGTACAAAAATCCCATAAGAGCAGTGGAATTTTCGGAGGCTTACAGCGAATATTCCACTCATGTACAAAAAATCCATAAGAGCAGTGGAATTTTTGGAGGCTTACAGCGAATATTCCACTCATGCACAAGAAATCCCATAAGAGCAGTTGAATTTTCGGAGGCTTACAGCGAATATTCTTCTCATGTACAAAAAATCCCATAAGAGCAGTGGAATTTTCGGAGGCTTACAGCTAATATTTCACTCATGTACAAAAAATCCCATAAGAGCAGTTGAATTTTCGGAGGCTTACAGCGAATATTGAGAAAACACGCATTCGAGAAAATTTATCGGTAATTTTTAAGCACTCGTGGTATTACCCCCGAATATTCCACTCATGTACAAGAAATCCCATAAGAGCAGTTGAATTTTCGGAGGCTTACAGTGAATATTCCACTCATGTACAAAAAATCCCATAAGAGCAGTTGAATTTTCGGAGGGTTACAGCGATAACACCAAATCGAAAATACCACTCTGTCATGGCAACACAAATAACCAGGTTGTCAGGGCAATCGATATGGCAACGACCATTTTTTGACACAAATAACCACGTTGTCAGGGCAATCAACATGGCAACGCAAATTTAGTGAAGTTATATTCTAGAATTCTTGAAATATTCTTCTAAATACCATTCGTGCTTAAAAATTAACCGGATGTGTGAATACATACTAGCTATGTTTCAAACGAGATTTGAACTGCGCAAACTCTAGTGCGATGTCATTTTGTAATTAAATAATCAAAACAAATCATTTATTCGGGTTATTACAGTGCATGTGCATGTGACATATGTTTAGATAAGATAAGTAATGTTCTTGTCCTTATCCCTTATAGTTGAAAAAAATAAAACAGGCAGAAGCACGACTTCTTTTGGTTGATTCTTATTTCACTATTTTTGTATCCAGATATAAAAACAGGTAGTTTGGGCTTTGTCTTTTCTTCAAGAAACGACTCTTCATTCTCAATCTGCAACAATTTATAATCACGATTTACAATCTACGATATCTACTAAAATGTACCTTTTTAGTTCCACTTTTTGTTCCCGGAGATGTTATTAGATCCTCGAAAGACTCCTCATTCTCAATCTATAATGATTTATAATTATACAATTTATGCTTTCATTAGTTTACAAACAGTGTAATCTTTAAAATCTGATTCCTGAGCCATGCTGGAACTAGCTCGAGGCTCAACAGTCATGCTATCCATTATTGCCAAAACTAGAATTATTTTAAATTTTTACATACATAACATAGATTATTTATACCACTCTACTTACCTGTAAACCAATAATAAACACATTAAAAAGCTTCGATAAAGTCCGAATAAACTATGACAGTATCTTGGAAATAATATGAACAATATCAACGAAATAAACACCAAAAACTCAACAAAATAATATCACTCTGAAAAACTCGGAAATTCGATTCTGTTCTAATATTGTAAATCGAGGTTAAAATTTAATGTCAAACGCTTGACAAATTAACAAATGACGGTGATTTAGGGAATTTATTTTCATTACCTTGGTGAAAATAACGGTCAAATCGTCCGTTCTTATAAAATATGGACTATACCACAGCGATAATACCACTCTGTCATGGCAACACAAATAAACACTTTGGCACAAATAACCACGTTGTCAGGTCAATCAATATGGCAACGCAAATCAAGTGAAGTTTTGTTCTAGAATTCGTGAAATATTCTTCTAAATACCATTCGTGCTTTAAAATTAACCGGATAAGTTTATCGGTAATTTTTAAGCATTCGTGGTATTACCCCCGAAAATTACACTCTTACGTATACCTACACGAAAATTACACTCTTACGTTTACCTACACGACAATTTTCGTTTGATTACAGCGAATATTCCACTCATGTACAAAAAATCCCATAAGATCAGTTGAATTTTCGGAGGCTTACAGCGATAACACCAAATCGAAAATACCACTCTGTCATGGCAACACAAATAAACACGTTGTCAGAGCAATCGATATGGCAACGCAAATTTAGTGAAGTTATATTCTAGAATTCGTGAAATATTCTTCTAAATACCATTCGTGCTTTAAAATTAACCGGATAAATTTTCGCTCATGCGTGTTTTCTCTACAAATTTCACGCATTCATGAAAATTTATCGGTAATTTTTAAGCACTCGTGGTATTACCTTCGAAAATTACACTCTTACGTTTACCTACACGACAATTTTCGTTTGATTACAGCGAAAATTACACTCTTACGTATACCTACACGACAATTTTCGTTTGATTACAGCGAAAATTGCATAGTAGGAATCGAAAATTGCATTGTTTACGTATCCATGGTCACGCTCCTTTACAATCACCAAACAACGCCTTAGTTTGTTTATTTTCTAAGTGTGACAGTTCGTATTTTGATAGAATTTTTCGATAAAATGTCACGTTTTGGAACAGAAACAATACAATCAATTGGAAAAAATGTTAAATATTATATTCTTTAATTCTATTAGTTACCTAATTCGAGTAACTTTCTACCTAAATTACACTCGTGCATCAAAATAATCGGATAATTTTGCATTCAAGCTTATTGCCTTTTAAAAACTATATTCGTTCATTTTCATATTTTGTTAAAAGAGAGTTTCTCCAATGAACTCATGCAGTTTCTAGGCAATAAGCTTTCAAGCATAATTATCGATAATTTTGATGCACTTGTGCAATTACCCCCGAAAATTGCCTTAGTAGGAATCGAAAATTGCATTGTTTACGTATCCATGGTCACGCTCCTTTACAATCACCAAACAACGCCTTAGTTTGTTTATTTTCTAAGTGTGACAGTTCGTATTTTGATAGAGTTTTTCGATATAATTTCACGTTTTAGAACAGAAACAATACAATCCATTGAAAAAAATGATAAATATTATGTTCTTTGATTCAATTATTTACCTAATTCGAGTAATTTCCTACCAAAATTACACTCGTGCATCAAAATAATCAGATAATTTTGAATTCAAGCTTATTGCCTTTTAAAAACTATATTCGTTCATTTTCATATTTTGTTAAAAGAGAGTTTCTCCAATGAACTCATGCAGTTTCTAGGCAATAAGCTTTCATGCATAATTATCGATAATTTTGATGCACTTGTGCAATTACCCCCGACAATTGCATAGTAGGAATCGAAAATTGCATTGTTTACGTATCCATGGTCACACTCCTTCACTATCACCTAACAACGCTTTATTTTGTTTATTTTCTAAGTGTGGCAGTTCGTATTTTGATAGAGTTTTTCGATAAAATGTCACGTTTTGGAACAGAAACAATACAATCCATTGAAAAAAATGTTAAATATTATATTCTTCGATTCAATTAGTTACCTAATTCGAGTAATTTTCAACCTAAATTACACTCGTGCATCGAAATAATCAGATAATTTTGCATTCAAGCTTATTGCCTTTTAAAAACTTCATTCGTCCATTTTCATATTTTGTTAAAAGAGAGTTTCTCCAAAATATGAAAATGAACTCATGCAGTTTTGAGGCAATAAGCTTTCAAGCATAATTATCGATAATTTTGATGCACTTGTGCAATTACCCCCGATAATACCAATTTGTCATGGCAACACAAATAAACACTTAGGTACAAATAACCACGTTGTCAGGGCAATCAATATGGCAACGCAAATTAATTGAAGTTTTGTTTATGGCCTCCATAGTTTTGTTCTAGAATTCGTGAAATATTCACTTATAATCTCCCCGGAGCTCGAATTATTTCCGGATTATTAATTCGAGCTCTAGGGAGATTCGGCAAGAAAATTTCATGGCAAAGGTATTTGAGAAGATTTAATAGTAGCCGCTGGACTCACCTCGCATTTAGTGGAAGAAACCAACGGCTCCTTACTCTGAACGCCATTGAGGAAGAAAGAAGGGAATCAGGATTTTATAAAACATTTGGAAGTTATAACCATTCTTGTCCATAATTGATAACATTGCAACTTTGTATTGGAAGTTGAAAATAAATCATTTATCAAAAATACTTGTCTTTAACAGCAGCTGTCAAGCACTCGCGGCTGGATGAAGCTCCCATGCACCAACCACAGTGTTGCCGTTTGCCTTATCTTTGTCTGTGAAAGTTGGGTTGGGTTGGGATTGTTAGGGAGAGTGGGGACGGCAACACTGTAATCATATGGGAGCTACATCCAGTACATCCAGATGCGTAAAGCCAAAGACAGGGAAATTTCCACTTATTAATCTTTCAGTCACGTGATTATGAGCAGGGAAATTTCCGATAAAATTAGGTCGTTGCCATAGCAACATAACAAAATGCAAGCCTATGATTGGTTAGAATTGACTGGTAGGAAATTTTCTTCTAAATACCATTCGTGCTTTAAAATTAACCGGATAAATTTTCGCTCATGCGTTATCGGTAATTTTCAAGCACTCGTGGTATTACCCCCGAAAAATTTGGTGGAATTTCAAAACCTAATATCTCGAAAACGGCTGAAATGATCAATAAATATGGTATATTTGAAATCAGAAAATTGAGATATTTCATTGTGGCTACAAATAATTAAACCTTTCGATTTAAAAAAAAATACTTTTTGTCGCTGCCCCGTATAGCTTTGAATCTAGAAAAATTAACAAGTGATATTTGATTTGCACATAGTTTCCATTTCAAGTCAGTATTTTTTATTTTGTTGTACGATAAAAAATAAAAAAGTTAGTCAGTTTATACGGTGTCACCCGCTACAATGAGCCAAATGAATGTAATTGATTTTCTTAATTATTCATAACTTTTGTACGTATGAAGCAATTTTGCTAACTTTTGGGTATCGATCCGAGTAAAGTTGATTTACTACAAAATGGTTGATAAATGTATAACTTTTTTTCTAATTAATTAAGATTTAGTTTTCTAGAATCAAAACACCTGATCAATGTGTAAGGTAATCAACTATCTTCTTGCAATGTAATAATATCGTAAAAAGGGCACATTATCATAGGAAATACATAGGAAGATGTGGTGCGATATGTAAATATCATTTTCTATCAACTCAAGTAATTTTCACACTACAGATTGAAAAATTACCTTGTGTGTGTCCACCCAAATCGAAAGTTGTGAATCGCATGTTTCCAATTGACAGTTCTTCAGAAGCTAGAAAAAAATTATACATTTGTGATTATGTCGAAGCTATGTATAGCAAGTTCACGCAGCAAAAAAATGTACCGGTTCTTATCAATCATTATTTTTTTAGAACAAATAATGGAAGAATAACAAATGACTTCACAGCAAAGGTTAATTAAAACATTCAACAATCAGTTACACGGTATAATGAAATGCATCAGATAAGTGATATAATCCATTCAAAAATATAATTGGTTCAATAGTGTTAAGTCACTGAATAGTTGATTAGCATACACTGAATAGTTGAAAGTGATGTTAGATAAGAAGTTGGATAAAAAAGAAAAACAAGCACAAAAAATAAAAACAATAATTATTCTTACTAGGATGAAGTGTGGGAAGATGCTGAGCGAGCCTATCATCTTTGAGCATGTGCAAAAGAGTCGTTTTTCCGGCATTGTCCAGACCCAGGAAAAGCAGCTTTCCAGATTTCTTCCACAAACCTGCACACACATGCAAAAACAATGTTAGTTCGGGTGAAATTCTGCTTACCAGAAGAAATATGAATCATATCTTGGCTACAAGATTCCAACGAGTATGGTATAAAAGCTACTTGATTCTCTTCAATAAGTTGTTTCAGCAATGTAGCTTTTCCTGAACTTGATAGACCGAGAAATATATATTTTCCCTCAGTTCTGAGTAAACCTATATGAATAATATTGGTCAATGTAGTTAGATCTAGAAGACTTCTCAATTGTTATCTTTGCTAAACGACGTTTGAATCATGATTCATGCTTTGAATCAGTAATTTAGTAATTTGATTTGATCATCATCAGTTCACAACTGATGACGATAAAAGAACGAAGCCTTACAAAAATAAAAAGTGAGACGATGAATGTCCGAGATTTTGCATCTGTATTATGAGGAATTGAGTGGCTACACATATTGTTGAAATGAGCATGAGGCTCATATTCTTCTTGGGTTATGAGGTATAACTCATAGGCTAACTTTATGAATGAAAAATTTTTCATGAGTAAACTACCTTTAGTAACCAATGTATGTCAAATCTAATAATTGAATTCGATTTGTCATCACCCAAGATACTAGTGTTCCAATGTTGATAAAGAGAGATAATGGTGACATAAGAATCTCAACTTAGTTCAATAATCGGAAAGGAATAAAAAGGGATTTTTCCACGCCACTGGATTCAACAAAATGACCTTATAATAAACGAGGTATAGTTCTTTATGACTTGAGAAACGAGTAGAATACAAGGGATATCAAAATCATCATGAAGAAATAAAAAGAAAACGTTCAAATAAATCGATCAATGAACCGAATTATTTCAAATTAGCGATTCTAGTTTGTCCTTTTTTGAGCGTATCGGTTCGGCGTGCGTTTTTCCGTGCTCGCATAAGCTTTTTTGTCATGAGTGCCATCAGGATTGACATAAATTGGGTCCTAAAGGTATGCTAAAAATGGACCCGACAATAAACCTTATCGTTCAAGAATACAGGGAGTCCGGAAATGATGACCAAAAAAATCAGGGGAGCATTTTAGACCTAAAATGGAATTAGCTGCGTTACACGACGTCAGAGTTCATAAGAAAGCTATATTCTTATACAGAGTGTCCGGAAATGATGAGCAGAAAATTCAGGTGAGAATTCGACACAAAAAATGAATGCTACCTTTTCCTATAACATTTTTTCGAAAATTGATTATCAACGGAGTTACAGGATGTTGAACTCAAATTTTATACGCTCATAATATTTTGAAGAAATCTCGTATTCGGGGCGTTAGCGGGATGGGAAAACTAGTCAACTTCAAATCAAAATTGACTTTTCCCAATTTGAAATTGATTAGTTCAAAATTGAATATGATTATTCCCAATTTGATTTTGTTAATTCCCAACTTGAAGTTGTTTAGTCCCAATTTGAAGTTGAGAAGGTATAGTGCAGTCATTTGGTGCGAAAACAAGGTTTTACGTGAAAGGTTTTCCGGGAGTTTTGAAAATTAGTGATTTTAAAGATTTTGATGTGCTCTTTCCGAATTTCAACTTTGCCCCCTTGTATCTCTGCCGCTCTCGCCGCCATATTCGAAGAATGTTACCTAGAAGCAGTTTTTTGACAATATCTTTTTTCCGACTCATCGTGAATGAAAACATGTATACAAAATGAAACTAGAGAAAATTCCTTACAATTTATGTAATAATTTTTTTTTCGTAGATTGAATAGTTTTGACATACGAGCGCCGCAAAGTTTAGTTCAATATGCGTTTTGCCCAAAAAACATATTTCCACACCACCTTGGAAAAGAGTGAGCGACGCGTTTTTTTTAATCGTGGTTTTCCCAGTCGACCTAACAATTCCAAAATATATCGTATTCTCATTCATTGACCAAGTGTTACGAGATCATTGTCTTTAGTACGATCGAAACTTCACAGACCGAAATATTTCCCACATCATCGCAATCCTCTTCATAGTCTCTGTTTCTTCCTTTTCCATCGCAAGATAGCGAAGAAGAGGAAGAAAGGGAGACTGGCCATGAAATTTAAAATTAAAAGATAATAAGACATAATTATGGGCGTGATTTTTTTTCTTTTTTCGTGGCTCATCACTGGTGGATATCATTTGGTGGAGATCTGATGCCACCAACTCCCACCACAAATTTTGTGTGATAACTTTAGTTGTTTTATGTTGGTATAGCACATAACCACAGAAACAATCCATCGTCAATCGTCGTGAGGCTCAAGCACATATGGAAATAAACATTGAATTGAATTTGGACAAGTGAGAAAACAAGAGTAAATGTTGAAGACTCGGATGAAGATATTTAAAAAAGTACGTGTTTCATTTATTCACATTGTAGAATTTTCGATGACAGCAATTAAATGTTCGAATACATCTCCTGCTTGGCACACTTGAAAAACTATCTTGTTGTCTTCCAAACGGTACGACCATCGATGAAACGATAATGGTTATCGCTACCTAGAGAACTTCGATACTATCGCAGCGATTTTCATAAACCTCGTTTTCCAGAAATAAAAATCGATAGGTGATAGGTGTAATGTGTAGCAATGCAACGTTCGTTGAAAAGGTCACTTTCCTTGAAGAAATATTCCTTGGCGACTGAATAATCTGAAAAACTCTTACCAAATAATGAGTTGCACGTCGCCTGCTGCTAGTTTGATGTGAACGCCAACTTAGGAAATCAGGATCAACGTTTTTAGCATCCGCAAATCATCGGTAAGATATGATTATGTGTTTATACGACTCGTACACGGTGTCCCAACGATAAAGTAAGTTTTTGCGAATATGATGACAATAGGAGGATTTTGGCGTTAACCAGGACCCGTATTCCCTGTACTGTGGAATTACATAGCAACACGTCACTCTCTGTGTAAAATGATGGGAAAGCGACATGTTGCTAGAATTCCACAGGTACACGGAATACGGGTCCTGGCTACGAATTTCCTAACCTAACTTTTCTTCGCAGTAGGGACAAATCTCTTGAAAGGTACCTAATTAAGAAGTTACGTTATACCATAAATGTTACTTTTAGTAAGCAGAACGTTTTGGCGTTTGATCCCGAGCTGCTATCGATATACAGTGCTTTTCGTTAATGTCCCCCCCCCCTTTTATTTTTTGAACGGCTCAACTTAGAGACTTCAAACTCTAGGCGATGAAATACCAGCATGTTTACTATGTTTTGACATGAAATTGACATATGAAAAATTCAAGATGGCGGCTGGGCGGCTGAGTTCTACGGGAAAAGTTATATAAGAAACAGTTTTCACATTTTCCATAACTTATCTGATAGTTTAGATACGAGGGGTACCTTAAAATGCAACATTTTCAGTTTAGCCCTGTATCTTGAAACAAAAAGGGCTATGAAAATTTTGATAACGGCATCTTCAGTTTCACGAAAAAGTAGCACACTGTCGCGAAAACCGCAACTTTCTATCTATAAGAATAACGGAGAGACCCCGCAAAAGTACCCAAAATGGGACACCCTGTACATACAGCTGGTTCGTAAAAAAACTGGTATTGCTCATAGAAATGTTCAAAAAATTGAGCAGTGTAATATTTGTTTTGACAAAAAAAAGTATGACGTCATATTTTTACCAAGTATCAACTTTTGAATATTTTTTTCAAATGAATCCTCACATGACTACAGGAACTAAAGCGAAAATATTGAATTGATCGATTGTGTGTTTCAAAATTTGCAAATCTACCTGATTCAAATCAATTATTTACATACATACATCATAACATACCCAAACTTTTCACTTGAATGACATGTCACTGTCGTATAGTTTTGTCAAAACAAATATTACACTGGTCAATAGACCGCGGAAGTGTTGACGTCACTGACAGATGACATTTCGAATTTGGGTAAAAACAAACATCAGCTGATTCAATCTGTATTGATTTTCCCATTTGAAAAGAGACTCTTCAATTCAAATTGCTTTTACGAAGTGAAAACGTGCTTTTAAGCTATCAAAAAGCCACTTTCAAAACTTTTCTTACCTTTCTTGGAAGACAGATAATTCGTCTTTGAATTTTTCAAAAATATCACTTAATCGGACGGTAACCAACATTCGAAAATATGAACTATCGCACAATATACTTCTATACTTTTTAACTTGAGCTTAAAAATGCTTATTGAGGCTCAGAAAATTATTTCAGATAGAATAAGCTAGTGAATCACGATAAACCAAAGTTTGTTTTTACCCAAAATAGCTGTCAGTGACGTCACACTTCCGCGGTCTATTTTGTTTAATATTTCTATGAGCAATACCAGTTTTTTTACGAACCAGCTGTACATATGTAATGATAACATAATTATTTGAACGTGATTCCCAACTTCAATCAACTTTTCCAAGAAAACTTCCGAGTTAGTCAAAAATAAATAATATACAGTGTGTTCAAAAAACATTGGGCAAAAATGAAAGGATTGATTCCTGAGGTACATCATTCTAAGAAAAAAAAGTTCCAATAAACATAGGTCTCTGAAAACATATCATTTCTGACAGGGTGACAAAGTTTTTTTTCAATCATTTTTTTTT
The DNA here is from genome assembly GCA_958502075.1 of Orchestes rusci. Taxonomy (NCBI): domain Eukaryota; kingdom Metazoa; phylum Arthropoda; class Insecta; order Coleoptera; family Curculionidae; genus Orchestes; species Orchestes rusci. Next base: position 31,250,260 of record OY293305.1, read on the forward strand.
TAATAATTCAGGTCAATTTTGACCGATTTGTTTGAAATTTGGCAGCGTTGTTTTAAGTAATAAGGGGCGAATTTTGACCCTGATAGATAAAAAATATTGTTTCCAGTGGCGTTGAGGCCCGGCAAGATAACATCAATTTTTCAAAAACAACTATGAGTTTTCGGACCTATATGGTTTATTGAAAGTTTTTTTTTTAGAATGACCTAAGGAATCACTCCTTTCATTTTTGCCCAATGTTTTTTAAACTCCCTGTATGCCCGAGTATATTGCTTGACCTTGACCAAAATTAATACTTATTTTTTAACATTACCCGTACACGAATCTAGAATTTCTGATCTATCTGATGCTCGTATTCAAGTCAAGGCATCAAAACTTTTTATAAAGAATATTATAATAATCCACGGATTGGGTTTCGGCAAGTTATAAATGACAAACATTTTCCGAGTTTGATTCTGATATTCTGGGAATCGCTCCAGCTGGCTCCAAAACTGAGATGTTGAGAACATGAGCGAAATCAATTGATATACAGGGTGGTTTTGAACAGATTCAGTAGAAATTGACAAGAGTCAAGTACCTTTGTTTTGAAAGATATCATAAAAGTTTATTGAGAAAAGTTTAGAATTAAAAGCTCAAACAGAATCTCAATTTTCAGACAAATTAGCCTATTCTGATTAATAAGTATGTTATGAAATTAATAATTAATTTTTAATTTTGCTCTTCTTCGTAATAATTTTTGTCAGTTTATATTGTTGATTATTCATTTATTCTTGTTTTATTAGTATATGTACTTCAAAATTAGCAATTTTTTCGATCACGATAAAATCTACTGTTAAAATGAATGTGGGCTAGCTCGTCTGAAAATTGGGAGTATACCTAGACTTTCAATCCAAAACAACTTTTCACTGAGAGGTATCAGCTTTCAAAACAAAGGTACTTTACTCTTGTCAATTTTTACGAAATCAGTTCCAATCCAAACCATCCTGTATAACAACTGATTCCGCTCATTTTCTCATCATCTTTTAGTTTTAGACTAAGCAGGAGCGATTACCAGAATATCAGAATGTTACTCGGAATTTTTTTATCATTTTTCCCGAGTTTATACCTTACCAAAACCGAATCGGTGGACACGCTGTATATCACACACATTTTTCAAAAAAAACAAAAAACAATGAAATCATATACTTGGGTACTAATAACAAGATCCACTATGCGGATGAAAGCACAATCAAAAAATCATGGTAATAAAATGCTATTATCTCCAAAACGGTGCCGGATTTTATATAGATTAAAATAAATAAAACCTTTTTCGCAGCAAAACGATGATCAAGAAATGCCAAATTTGTCAACTTTCAAAAGTGTATAGTTGTTTCGTGGTGTATAGCTTCAAATGAAAAATTTCACCTGTCTCTGTATAAGACAAACATAGGTACAGGGTGTTCACAGATAAATGGGCCCTCCCATTAACATTTTAATTTCAAGTTTGGGAAAAAAAAAATTCAAACGAAAGTTTGGTGGTTTGAAATGAATTTTGTGAAAACAAGGTTTTCACATATACAGGGTATTTCAGAACTTGTGGGCGTTGTCCAACTTTCTTATTTCAAATCGCAACCCTATTTTTTTATTTGATTTTTGAATTCTCCGGAAAATTCTAAACATTTTTCATATGGCATACCCTATACCGAGCCCTATACCCAAACTCAACCAATAAGAAGATATTAACACCAGAAATTTGGTAATTTTTCGAACATGTTTTGGAATGTATATGGTATTATTTGGAAACCTTGGAAATGAGGTAATTGTTAACAGATGTCAGCTTCTCAAAAAAGATTTGAACAACGTACCGAGTGACCCAATTTTATCCAACAATATTTAAAATCAAGATTCTACTAATACTAATTAAAATTAACAATCTTCATTCTATGGACATTTATTCTGAAAGACGACGAAATAGCCCCTCGAACCATGACAAAATCTACTCAAACAACAGGAGTTGGGTATATTCATTTTCAAAAAAGCTTCTAAAGAGAAAATACATATTTTAAAGGTTTTCAAAGAATAAAAATTGTTCAGTTCAATTACTTCGTAGAATCAGAGGTAGAATCTTGATTTGGGATCTTGTAAAGATTAGGCATCCACACATTAATGAATTTTTTCAATTTTTGAGCATAGTTTTGGGTTTATAGAACAATTTCAACTAAAAAAAATGCTGGATGAACAGCTTTTAACAAAAAAAATAATCCCATAACAAATTAAAATTTTATCAGGATTCAGTGAGAAGAACTCCCTTAAATGACAGCTTTGTCACATTGTTACAATCTATACATGCTACATATTAGAACAAACAGGCAATGTTGCCAAACCTACCCAAACTTCTTAAAAACGAATGCAATAGTTTTTGTCTCTATATTTTAATATACTATGAACTATGACAAACATAATAAAACAGTAAAAAAAACAACCATATGGGCAGGAGCGTTACTTTTTAAACAATATTTAAGAGAACATCCACCGGCTACGCTGGGCAGGAGCGTACCTTTTTACTCGGGCAGGAGCAGCCATATGGGCAGGAGCGTTACTTTTTAAACAATATTTAAGAGAACATCCACCGGCTATGCTGGGCAGTAGCGTACCTTTTTACTCGGGCAGGAGCAGCCATATGGGCAGGAGCGTTACTTTTTAAACGATATTTAAGAGAACATCCACCGGCTACGCTGGGCAGGAGCGTACCTTTTACTTGGGCAGGAGCGTTACTTTTTAAACGATATTTAAGAGAACATCCACCGGCTACGCTGGGCAGGAGCGTACCTTTTTACTCGGGCAGAAGCGTTACTTTCTAAACGATATTTTAGATATGGCGGCATGATGGACATCTGAATATACATCAATAAAATGGCGCCAAAACGAAAAAGAAAAATAAATGAAAAAGGAAAACTTGGCAACAGCGCGTATTTTTCACTCTCGGTCGTTATATAGTGAGTATTGTCTAGTGTCTTGACAACCTTGACAGTTGTTATTGATAATATCGAGTTCACCGGGATGTTCTGTGAATCAAATTTTTAAAATTTATTTTTCCTGCTTAACTATATGTTTTAACTTCTTTAGTGGTCACGTGAGGAACTGTAGTACATGAGAACAACAGAAATTGTCCATTTCAATGACCCACAACTGGAACAAATCGAGATTTTTGGAAAATGTTCGTATGAAACAATGTGCCTAAAATAGTGTTTTTTCTACAAAAAAGTGATTCATCCAGCATTTTTTCTCTTTAGAATAGTTAAACGAAGGATAATTTTCCAAATTCGCCTTTGAAAAGTAAAAAATACGTGGATGAAAGATGAAGAACCTTGATTTATTTGAAATATTGTAGGATAAAACTGGGTCACCCTGTATGTATAAAGAAAATATTTCAACTCTTTTCTCCTCGCAATATAATGTTCAAATCTTTCTTGACAAGTTGACATCTATGTATTAACAAGTACTTCCTTTCCAAGGCTTCGAAATAATACCATACATCTTAAATAATGCTCGAGAAAATAGCAACTTTCTGACGTTATATCTTCTTATTGGTTGGATTTGGGTACATGGTATGCTTTAAGAAAAATGTTAAGAATTCCCCGGATAATGCAAAAATCAAACAAAAAAATAGGGTTGTGATTTGAAATAATAATATATTGGACCATGCCCAGAAGTTCTGGAACCCTGTATATGTGAAAACCTTGTCTTCACAAAATTCATTTTGAATCATTAAACTTTCATTCGAAACATTTTTTTCCCAAACAATTTAAAAAGTTAACGGGGGGGTCCATTTATCTGTGAACACCCTGTACATACCAAGCACTCAGTTGGCATAATACTAGTCAACTAAATTCTTATTATAGAATGATATCAGGTATGTTTGTTATGCTCCACTAGTGCACACTTTTCTACACTACAACACTCAGTGTGGCTTTGTTTGTGAAATGTTTGTCTGTTTTTTAGGATATAAACTAGTGACTAGGGGCTGTGTGAAGTTGGGCCCTACACTAGAGTTTTACGGAATATCTGAGCAAAATGAAAGATTTGACAAAAACAAGATATAGCCACAGTTCAGCACACTTCAGATCGAGCTTCAGATAGAATAAGAATTCAGTTTTGTTTGAGCCTCGGTTTGAGCTGATTTCCAAAATTTTGAAGGGGTTGAACGTCAAGTTAGACCCCCAGGCTTATTTCTTGAATAAATTCCAAGCTAGAGCGGGACAGTTCAAAATTAAATCAGCACAGTGAGCACATTTTGAGCACAGTAGACGAGTATAATATTTTTTCAAAATTTGGTTATGGGGGGGCTAGGTAACTTCACGCAGCCAATATTATCTTGGTGGGTCTTGTCATACGCATTATAATTCATAATGATTTGCTCATTGTAACTAGAACTAGTAAATAGATACATAATTCTTACCTAAATATCCTAAAACACCAGTGAACCAGTCCCAGATGAACATATTTTAGCCTGTAACAAAACAAACAATAACTACAACCTTTGGACAATGATATATAGCAATCGTGAATTTGTGAATCGTGTTTCCTTGAATATTATAAAATTAAGAAACAAAGGTTCCAGAAGTCAAGGTGGGTACATACTTGAGAAAAATGAAAATAGAAATAGTCTGTTCTGTTAACGTTGCAGATAGCATTGACAACTTGAAACGTCATGCAATTGATGATTTGAAATGTAGTAATGTCCATAATTCTCCTTTTTTTATTAGAAAACGGTAATTTCTCGGATAAAAAGACGAACGATGCAAGAACCTACCTTTTTATAAGTTAAAACTAGGAAATAGTCGAAAGCTTTGTTCCAAATAGGTATAACTAAAAATACGTTAAACAGCCAACACGGTTAACAACTTTTCATAGATGATGTCACGTTAAAACGTCAAAGTCAAATTACCAGCGGCTGAACGTAGACCAGACACCTTTGACCGTGACCGTGTTGTCAATTTTATTGAAAGAGAAAGATAGAAATGAAAAATTTCACGAGTTTGGGTTAGTATCATGATGATATCATAGTTGAGATAACTGTGTGAAAGTCAAATCAAACTGAAACCAATAATTAAAGAATCTAGAAATATTGATTGGATAATTTTTACACCGCCGCATTAACCAGAGAAGAATCGAAGTCTTTTGCAGTATATTTTGTGACAGATGAAACTGCGTTTTAAAAAAACAAAACTATTATATTTCTGAGAATACAACTTGTTAGTACAGAGGACTTGAGAATAATCTTAGAATCTAACAGGAATCTCTCATGTGGTCGAAATGCATTAAATTTAATAGCAATAAACACTACTTGTAGAGTATAAAAACTTTTTTACCAAAATCTTGATCTAACATAATAATAATAATTTTTCATGAAGCATTGCTTTACAAAAACGATACATCGGTAGAACAAAAAAAAATGTAATATGCGTTACGGTAATTACGAAGTATAAACATTTTGGTGATGATGTAATAGGGCCGTTTTTCTCGCCGATAGTGTAAGGCGCATGCGTTCTAACCAGGATCCGTATTCCGTGTACCGTGGAATTCCATAGCAACACGTCGCTCTGCTTATATTGTATTCTTTGCACTTCTGTCAACACGACTAGACATACTTGTCCCCTTGTCTTAACTCAATACGCGACGTTTTTAAAAACGTCACAGGCACCATATGATTGGTCGTGGCCGAATTTGGTATCCAAACAAGCTTTTGTGACTTGTGGTTTTGTATTGTCTGAGTTTGAAATCAGTGTTTGTGTTCAATTTGGACTTCTTTGGACTATATTTTTGGGTGTAATACATATATCGTGTGTCCCGTTAGTGCGTATATGATTAGCCGAGTGAAAGGTCAGCTTTTGAGGTAATAAAAAATAGTTTGTTTGGATATTTCCGTCTGACAGCTGACGTCATGACGTCACAAAAACCTAGCGTATACGTAAGGACGTGTTGTTTCGTTTTTTCCACACGACTTCCATCAGCTGAATTTGTCAATTTGTCATTATTTGTATTGTATTGTGGTGGTATGTTTACGTTTTGTGAGTTTCAGTTTCATTGTGGAGGTGTTTTTCGGTATTGCCAGGAATAAGCAACCATCTCTTATTACAAAGTAGATGCAATGGAGCCTTAGGAAAGCAAGATAGAATGATAGAAATAATGCATCATGAGCAGAAAAAATCTAAAGAACATCAACTTGAACGGATCGGTTTAATATAAACATGTGGCTCACAGATCCCATACCCACGTTTTGTCAAAAATAGGATGTGTTATAACTTGACTTGAATTTTACAAAGAGTGATACAAAATAAGGACTAAATTAACAAAATATCATTGAAATGCCAACCCAAAATCAGTAATTCGCGGCAAAACTCACAACATCGGCAGGTAAATCGCTTGGTAAATGCTTAGGTATGTGTCGGCAGTTCTTTAAAATTGGAACTCAAATTCTCCCGTTATAAAATATGTTATTGAAACGTAGATTTCGATGGATGACTCATATACCTATTCATTCGATTAAAAAAAATATGAATTAGCGGAAGCAGCGACTTACTTTTGATTTTTCTGATTCGTTTCAGTCTGAAAGGTTGGTTTCACAAGAATATCCGCTAAAAACAGTTTATTAAAAGCATCCCGATGATTTATTTATATTATATACTACCTATTGTTCTTTTAACAATAATGATGATTTCAATTCCAAAGGCCGTGAAGGTAATGACCATGAGTTGTGTGAGACTCAAAACGTACCTATATTTTTATAACCACGTATTTTAAATTAGGTATTGATTTTCTATTTTTTCATGTCCATGTGCCCACGTGTACTTATTTCGCGACCAAAATAATATTATCCAAATTTGTTGGCTGCAAAACTATTTTTTTTCAAAGTAGAAATACACAGAAAGACTCACATATTCTCCCAAAGAAATCTCTTTAAACTGAATTTGTTATCAAACATCAAAAAGTTAGTTTTTCCGCGATTTTTAACGTATTATGAGTTTTTTCTACAGGTTTTTCCAAATAATCGAAAAATTTCAAGCTACTGCTATTTTCCGAAAACTAGACGGAAATTATTGTGAGTCTTGCAGGTACCCCAGAATTACCCCCTCGAATAACTTCGGTCAGTCAGATTCAATACAAAAGAATACCAGTAGCCTAGTTTACACCGATAACTTTTGGTCCGCGAACCAGGTACTAAATTCGAACTATATCAGAACCAAATATTTGATGCGAATGGTGTAAACAGTTGCGGACTAAGCTGGTCCACTCTTGGTTCGGTATTCGCCAGCAGGTGTACCGAACTAAATTTGATTCGATCTGGATCAAAATTATGAGGTTATGTTGATTGTTATTATTGTGAATTGTGTTAGTTCTGAGTTTCTAAGGCAATCTGAGCGTACTTACGTATGTTTTTTTTTGGTTACGAATTGTGTTGATAAATAATTTCGACTTGTTTTTGACGTTTGACGAATTGCGCGCGTACTTATTTAGTTCACGCGCTGCAAGACGGTATAAACGGGCGAGAAGCAAGCACCGTACTCTCCCCACCGACTTGGTCCTTGCGAACCGAACTAAACGAGTTATCGGTGTAAACTAGGCTACTATCACGTCAACATACACCAACACCAGGAGTGCGTTCACCAATGTCGTCGGGCGATCGCACGGCGACGCTCTGACCTTTCCCAGCTGTTCACAATTCTCGCCGGGTAAGATTCATACTCATTCACAATTCGGGTAAATATTCTCCGGGTGATCAACTTTTCAACCCACTTTTTAGCTGGTGAAGATTTGTCGCGCCTGCGTTGTGTGTACAAACGTGTGATCCTAACCAAAAACCAAAAACAACAAACTACACGGCTGATCGTTGATACATTAGGGCTGGTGATAATTTAATTAAAAAATGAATATTATGTCGTCAGAATCGCACAATCTTGTGGTAGATGCGGATACCAATTATTATGTCAGACGATGGAAAAATGATATTAAACCGAATCGAAGGTGAAAAGTTGTAAGCTAAAAAAACATCATTGTCAATTAACTTTTTTCCAGACAATGCTTTAGAGTATTTCCCTCTGACAATGGCAAATGAGAATGAGAGGCGCTATCTGACGACGAATCACTGTCCTGGAATGCCGGGATCCATATTTTACATTTATTCCTTATTCCACACGCTTATAACTTCTTAGAAACACAGTATAAAATGAAAGCTCAGAAAGTATAGCTATGGTGGTATTATTTAGTGTTTTTGTAAAATGGTTGTATTGTAACAAGTTTCGCTATAGAAAACACTGTTCAGCTTCAAACTATTTATTTTACAAGTCACTATGTACAGAACTCACTATTCACAAACAAAATCACAGCTTATTTATGTTTCACGATTTATATTTCACGACGTATTCAGAACTGAACTAACTCCTTGAAATGACGGATCTCATTATATACCCTCGCCAGGATTTAGAGAACAATCCAGATATTTTTAGAAAAGCGAAGAATGTTCGACGCCATCTAGCCTTGCTAGAATGTACCAGAAGCCAATCGATTCCAAACAATTCTACACAATGTGGTGATGGCTTGCGGCGGCGCATTCACCATGCAACGTCACATTGCCCCCTTCTTAAGGCAATTCGTCCCGAATTGCCTTCATGTCGGTATCGGCAACTGTCCCCAAACCGGCAGCCCGATGTCCTATGGAAGTAGCAGTCCACTGTCCTCTGGTTCGTCCTCCGGAAAGGATAGCAGCACACCAGGATGTCAATGCCGCTTTCTTTGAAGATTACCTCCAGCATGCTCCGTACTACTCTCCAGTCCAGTTGGTCGTTCGTCATTTTCGGAATTGCCAGATGGGTCAGGTCCTGTGACAGCATCAAGTCACGAAGATGACTGAGGGCTTTCCAGACATCACTGTAGGTGGTCAGATGATGTGGAGGCTTCTTCGTCACAAGGTAGAACAGATGTCGTGTACCTTCCATATGATTTCCAGTACCCTCCCCACCTCTGGTTTTTGTCGTCGTAGATGTTCCAGTTGTCCAAATTTCCGCTTGCAAGCAGCAGCAAGACCACTCCTCATACCAAGGTCTTCAGTGACCCAGTGAGCCAACGAATATTCGGCCGGTGCTTTGAACAAATCCAGCTGCCTTTCTTGGACAACGCCATTCTGGACTTTCTGGCCATTGGAGTGTAGAGACATGAAAGTTTCCAATGACATGTCTTTCTTGGGTAACCTGATCTTCCTCACTTCAGCGTCCTGATCGTCGTGGTTCCCAGCATACCGAGCTAAACGATTGAAGTGAACAACCCTCGGTTTTCCTCGTGGTGGCTTTCGAATCCTGTAGACGACGTCATTGATTCGCTCCAGAATCTCATACGGGCCCTCCCAAGAACTTTGCAGTTTGGGGGAGAATCCACGTCGCCTCTGTGGGTTGTGAAGCCAAACCAAATCCCCAACCTGGAACCCTCCTTCTTCGGCCTTCACGTCGTACGCTTCTTTCATCCTGTCGCTGGCACTTTGGATGTTTAGTCGGACCCGTTGATGGATATCGTCCATTTTTTTACGAAGATCACTTGCGTAGTCTTCCCCAGCGACATCCTCACCAGGTGGACAGCCAAACTTCAAATCGCAGGGCAGCCGGAGTTCACGACCCATGATGATCTTGGCAGGTGTTTCGCCCGTCGATTCATGAACTGCTGACCTGTACGCCATGAGGAATAGGTGGAGATGTTGATCCCAGTCTCTTTGATGGTCAGAGACAACTTTGGCCAAGTGTCGATTGATGGTTCGGTACATTCGCTCCACCATGCCATCCGATTGTGGGTGTAACGCCGTTGTCCTTGTCTTCTTGATCTTCAAAACATCGCAGACGTTCTGGAATAGCGTCGATTCGAAGTTCCTGCCCTGGTCCGAATGCAGCTCCAACGGGGCACCGAAACGGCAAAACCATTCCTTAATCAAGACATCGGCAACGGTAGCTGCCTCCTAGTTTGGCAAGGCATATGCTTCAGCCCACTTGCTGAAGTAATCCATGGCGACCAAGATGTATTTATTTCCTTTGTCCGTTTCAGGGAACGGTCCAGCCACGTCGATTGGCTCCAAATTTGTCCTCCAATTTTCTAGAGTTGTCTTCCAATAATCTTTTTACTGCGTTGGGATCGGGAACTTCAAATTGGAACGTATCAGGATTCATACCTTCTTCCATTAAAGCCTCACGAAGCCTTGTTTGTAGATCAGTTTTCTTACCACTACTATCCAGGTCACGCTCCTCCAGCTCCCTCTTCAACTCGGCGACCTTCAATCCGGTTAGAAACACTTGTTTCGCAGCAATCACAGTGAATATTTATGTCCGTTTCTATAGCACACAATAAATACCACTTCTGACACCAATGTAACAAGTTTCGCTATAGAAAACACTGTTCAGCTTCAAATTATTTATTTTACAAGTCACTATGTACAGAACTCACTATTCACAAACAAAATCACAGCTTATTTATGTTTCACGATTTATATTTCACGACGTATTCAGAACTGAACTAACTCCTTGAAATGATGGATCTCATTATATACCCTCGCCAGGATTGAGAGAACAATCCAGATATTTTTAGAAAAGCGAAGAATGTTCGACGCCATCTAGCCTTGCTAGAATGTACCAGAAGCCAATCGATTCCAAACAATTCTACACAATGTGGTGATGGCTTGCGGCGGCGCATTCACCATGCAACGTCACATTATTATTATTCAATTACCGTTACAGTCATATAACACCATTGAACTCCATACATGGAGTTCAATGTATAACACTTTCAAATTTTAAAGGTTATGATAAACCATAACAAGTCGAACAATCGTGAACGAGGATTATTTACCATAGGTCATCTGTCAGATGAAACTGACATTTGACGAAAGTTCCGGGTTAACAATAATTGTGAACGCACCCCAGAGAATAAAATTGAAAGTCCCTACGAAATGTCAAAAATGTTTAGGGAAAAATGAAAAAGTTACTAAGGTTTTCAAACACGTCTTGACAAAACACCAACATTGCCGAACTGATATCAAGACGTGCACGGAATAACGTTTTTGTAACGCCTTGCTTCGCTTCCACATGTTGAAATCAACAGTGGTATTCAACTGGTATTCAACATGTTGAATTCCACTTCCACAGTACACGGAATCCGGCTCCAGGGGCAAGTGACTAGCAGTCATAGACTAATATTATATACCCAGCTAGCAGTATCACGTTCACGACAATCACGACCGTGCTTCTATCCTTGTCTTGCTAAAGGTTGATTTATAAACTTGCCGTCCGCCGTTACGGTTGACGTTCGCCGGTGCCGCTAACGTTGCCGTCGTCCAATGCATTTATAAACTTTTATACCGTCGATTGTCGTCGAAGATTTTCAAATTTTTTGTTCACTTACGTATGTTTTTTTTTGGTTACGAATTGTGTTGATAAATAATTTCGACTTGTTTTTGACGTTTGACGAATTGCGCGCGTACTTATTTAGTTCACGCGCTGCAAGACGGTATAAACGGGCGAGAAGCAAGCACCGTACTCTCCCCACCGACTTGGTCCTTGCGAACCGAACTAAACGAGTTATCGGTGTAAACTAGGCTACTATCACGTCAACATACACCAACACCAGGAGTGCGTTCACCAATGTCGTCGGGCGATCGCACGGCGACGCTCTGACCTTTCCCAGCTGTTCACAATTCTCGCCGGGTAAGATTCATACTCATTCACAATTCGGGTAAATATTCTCCGGGTGATCAACTTTTCAACCCACTTTTTAGCTGGTGAAGATTTGTCGCGCCTGCGTTGTGTGTACAAACGTGTGATCCTAACCAAAAACCAAAAACAACAAACTACACGGCTGATCGTTGATACATTAGGGCTGGTGATAATTTAATTAAAAAATGAATATTATGTCGTCAGAATCGCACAATCTTGTGGTAGATGCGGATACCAATTATTATGTCAGACGATGGAAAAATGATATTAAACCGAATCGAAGGTGAAAAGTTGTAAGCTAAAAAAACATCATTGTCAATTAACTTTTTTCCAGACAATGCTTTAGAGTATTTCCCTCTGACAATGGCAAATGAGAATGAGAGGCGCTATCTGACGACGAATCACTGTCCTGGAATGCCGGGATCCATATTTTACATTTATTCCTTATTCCACACGCTTATAACTTCTTAGAAACACAGTATAAAATGAAAGCTCAGAAAGTATAGCTATGGTGGTATTATTTAGTGTTTTTGTAAAATGGTTGTATTGTAACAAGTTTCGCTATAGAAAACACTGTTCAGCTTCAAACTATTTATTTTACAAGTCACTATGTACAGAACTCACTATTCACAAACAAAATCACAGCTTATTTATGTTTCACGATTTATATTTCACGACGTATTCAGAACTGAACTAACTCCTTGAAATGACGGATCTCATTATATACCCTCGCCAGGATTTAGAGAACAATCCAGATATTTTTAGAAAAGCGAAGAATGTTCGACGCCATCTAGCCTTGCTAGAATGTACCAGAAGCCAATCGATTCCAAACAATTCTACACAATGTGGTGATGGCTTGCGGCGGCGCATTCACCATGCAACGTCACATTGCCCCCTTCTTAAGGCAATTCGTCCCGAATTGCCTTCATGTCGGTATCGGCAACTGTCCCCAAACCGGCAGCCCGATGTCCTATGGAAGTAGCAGTCCACTGTCCTCTGGTTCGTCCTCCGGAAAGGATAGCAGCACACCAGGATGTCAATGCCGCTTTCTTTGAAGATTACCTCCAGCATGCTCCGTACTACTCTCCAGTCCAGTTGGTCGTTCGTCATTTTCGGAATTGCCAGATGGGTCAGGTCCTGTGACAGCATCAAGTCACGAAGATGACTGAGGGCTTTCCAGACATCACTGTAGGTGGTCAGATGATGTGGAGGCTTCTTCGTCACAAGGTAGAACAGATGTCGTGTACCTTCCATATGATTTCCAGTACCCTCCCCACCTCTGGTTTTTGTCGTCGTAGATGTTCCAGTTGTCCAAATTTCCGCTTGCAAGCAGCAGCAAGACCACTCCTCATACCAAGGTCTTCAGTGACCCAGTGAGCCAACGAATATTCGGCCGGTGCTTTGAACAAATCCAGCTGCCTTTCTTGGACAACGCCATTCTGGACTTTCTGGCCATTGGAGTGTAGAGACATGAAAGTTTCCAATGACATGTCTTTCTTGGGTAACCTGATCTTCCTCACTTCAGCGTCCTGATCGTCGTGGTTCCCAGCATACCGAGCTAAACGATTGAAGTGAACAACCCTCGGTTTTCCTCGTGGTGGCTTTCGAATCCTGTAGACGACGTCATTGATTCGCTCCAGAATCTCATACGGGCCCTCCCAAGAACTTTGCAGTTTGGGGGAGAATCCACGTCGCCTCTGTGGGTTGTGAAGCCAAACCAAATCCCCAACCTGGAACCCTCCTTCTTCGGCCTTCACGTCGTACGCTTCTTTCATCCTGTCGCTGGCACTTTGGATGTTTAGTCGGACCCGTTGATGGATATCGTCCATTTTTTTACGAAGATCACTTGCGTAGTCTTCCCCAGCGACATCCTCACCAGGTGGACAGCCAAACTTCAAATCGCAGGGCAGCCGGAGTTCACGACCCATGATGATCTTGGCAGGTGTTTCGCCCGTCGATTCATGAACTGCTGACCTGTACGCCATGAGGAATAGGTGGAGATGTTGATCCCAGTCTCTTTGATGGTCAGAGACAACTTTGGCCAAGTGTCGATTGATGGTTCGGTACATTCGCTCCACCATGCCATCCGATTGTGGGTGTAACGCCGTTGTCCTTGTCTTCTTGATCTTCAAAACATCGCAGACGTTCTGGAATAGCGTCGATTCGAAGTTCCTGCCCTGGTCCGAATGCAGCTCCAACGGGGCACCGAAACGGCAAAACCATTCCTTAATCAAGACATCGGCAACGGTAGCTGCCTCCTAGTTTGGCAAGGCATATGCTTCAGCCCACTTGCTGAAGTAATCCATGGCGACCAAGATGTATTTATTTCCTTTGTCCGTTTCAGGGAACGGTCCAGCCACGTCGATTGGCTCCAAATTTGTCCTCCAATTTTCTAGAGTTGTCTTCCAATAATCTTTTTACTGCGTTGGGATCGGGAACTTCAAATTGGAACGTATCAGGATTCATACCTTCTTCCATTAAAGCCTCACGAAGCCTTGTTTGTAGATCAGTTTTCTTACCACTACTATCCAGGTCACGCTCCTCCAGCTCCCTCTTCAACTCGGCGACCTTCAATCCGGTTAGAAACACTTGTTTCGCAGCAATCACAGTGAATATTTATGTCCGTTTCTATAGCACACAATAAATCCCACTTCTGACACCAATGTAACAAGTTTCGCTATAGAAAACACTGTTCAGCTTCAAATTATTTATTTTACAAGTCACTATGTACAGAACTCACTATTCACAAACAAAATCACAGCTTATTTATGTTTCACGATTTATATTTCACGACGTATTCAGAACTGAACTAACTCCTTGAAATGATGGATCTCATTATATACCCTCGCCAGGATTGAGAGAACAATCCAGATATTTTTAGAAAAGCGAAGAATGTTCGACGCCATCTAGCCTTGCTAGAATGTACCAGAAGCCAATCGATTCCAAACAATTCTACACAATGTGGTGATGGCTTGCGGCGGCGCATTCACCATGCAACGTCACATTATTATTATTCAATTACCGTTACAGTCATATAACACCATTGAACTCCATACATGGAGTTCAATGTATAACACTTTCAAATTTTAAAGGTTATGATAAACCATAACAAGTCGAACAATCGTGAACGAGGATTATTTACCATAGGTCATCTGTCAGATGAAACTGACATTTGACGAAAGTTCCGGGTTAACAATAATTGTGAACGCACCCCAGAGAATAAAATTGAAAGTCCCTACGAAATGTCAAAAATGTTTAGGGAAAAATGAAAAAGTTACTAAGGTTTTCAAACACGTCTTGACAAAACACCAACATTGCCGAACTGATATCAAGACGTGCACGGAATAACGTTTTTGTAACGCCTTGCTTCGCTTCCACATGTTGAAATCAACAGTGGTATTCAACTGGTATTCAACATGTTGAATTCCACTTCCACAGTACACGGAATCCGGCTCCAGGGGCAAGTGACTAGCAGTCATAGACTAATATTATATACCCAGCTAGCAGTATCACGTTCACGACAATCACGACCGTGCTTCTATCCTTGTCTTGCTAAAGGTTGATTTATAAACTTGCCGTCCGCCGTTACGGTTGACGTTCGCCGGTGCCGCTAACGTTGCCGTCGTCCAATGCATTTATAAACTTTTATACCGTCGATTGTCGTCGAAGATTTTCAAATTTTTTGTTCACTTACTTTGAAGTTAATTTGTTTTACTTCAGTGAGATTTGGTGACTGACTCGAGTATATTTTGGTACAAATCTTAATTTTATGAGGGTTGTAATAAACTGAACAGTATTTTATTCATTATGTACAGTATAATATCACAAGCAGTCAGTATAATATTGTAAAATACTCAGTATTTCTGTTAAAAATGATAAGTAAAAATTGACTTTTTGAGCAGTGAAAGTACCATTTGGCCTGTATTTCTATGTTCACTATTGTGATTCTAATGGTCAGTAAAAATGTATAAAATGTCAGTATGACTTAGAATAGTCAGTAATAATTTTAACTAACCCAAACTTGATCCACATAAAACCAATAGGTACACAACACGTCAATTATAATATACAATAATAATTGTAATGTTAACCTAGTGCTAACCAACGAGCCGCTGCATATTTTTCATCAATTTCTATTACCAACACAAACTAACCGTAACTAACCCAAACTAAATCCGCTTCTCAAATGAACCTATCTGACTACTCCATCATGACATAAAGGCAGAGTGTTTTCTCTTTACTAAGTTGTGTTCCGTTCCGTTGTAATTTTTTTTTGTATTTATACGAAATAAAATATATGACCAACCATTCATTATTTTACTGTCGCTTTATTAATTTTATGGACTGTCCATCAGTTTCACCAGGCATTTACTAATTTATCTAATCGTTTTTTTATGATACTGACTCTTGATTATTTATATCTACCATTTATTATTTTTACTGACCACTTCTTTATGTTACTGACCCTTCATTATTTTTACTGACCATTTCTTTATATTACTAACCGTTAATTATTTCAACCGACCATTCATTATTATACTGACCATTTATTATTTTTACTGACCACTTCTTTATGTTACTTACCCTTCATTATTTCAACCGACCATTTATTATCATACTGACCAAGGGAAATAAAATAATGGCAAAGAGTACTGTCCATAAAATTGAAATACTGACCATTTAATTTGTTGCCATTTTATGATATAAAAATATGAATCATGGGAACAAAAACCTATTGAGCCATTTTCCTATGGCTTAAGCTACGCACGGCGGACGGCAAAAGATGGACATGAACGATCCCTAGCGGTGCGCCAACGGCGGACGGCATGATATGAATGTATGCAGGCGCCTCCATATGTCTATCTCGAACGTCAAACGTCAGCGTTAGCGGTAACGGCGAACGGCGAGTTTATAAATCCCACTTAAAAGTAGGACTTTGTAAAAGTAGTAGTAGTAAGTAAAAAGTAGCTTTGTTTTGGTTCCAAATTCATGCAGTTCCGAACTGTTCTTCACATGCGCACTCCAATGTTGCCATGGTAATATTCAAGTGCGCATGTGTAGAATAGTTCGGAACTGAACTAACTTGTAACCAAAACAGACCTAATGATAGAGCATAAAGGCTGTTCTGCAATGTGAACTCGAAAGTGACGTCAAAACAAAAATATGACATTTGCTTGAACTGAAATGGCACTTCTTGACCTATAGTTAAAATGCACACTCACGTTCTATTTATGTATTGTCGAATCAACAAATCGGTATACTACTCTTCATGAAACTCAATTAAAACTCATTCAAACTTGGCACTGACACTGCCAGCAATTTGGAGGTTATAAATATTGTCACATGTCACATGTCACATGTGACATCACCCAGCCACCAGTTGCCCTGATCCAAGCGCATGCGCGGCCCGAGAAAAATAACTCTATATGACCGCATTTTCTGTGGATATAAAACTTATTGCATCATATTGTGGACGTATTCTTCAAATTGTTCCGACAATTATAATCACTTCACTGAGAATTTTTTTTATTAACGGTAGCCAAAAATTTTTTAACCGTTACCAAAAATTCTATTGAAATAGGGGACAGCCAAATAGCTTTTTAGCCACTAAAAAGTTGACTTTTTTGAAAATAAGTTTTAGCTACTAAAGAGTACTTTTCAAAAACGGTGCATATAATAACTTTTACGTATGATAAAGTTTCTTTCGAACGTCATAAACTCATTTCTTTATATCAAAAATAAATGTTTCGGAGATAGCAAATCCATTTTTAAGTATAAAAATTGTTTATATTCTGGTAGTAAACTGTATTTTAATCTTCAAAAAAGTATATCTTGATAATAGAATATTGTTTTTTGTCGCAGAAAAAATGTTTTCAATAAGTAAAGGCGTTTTTTAACTTCAAAAAAACTGTTTCAATAAGTGAAAAGTGTTTTTTAACTGCGTAAAAAGTGTCTTTTAATCAGTAAAATGCGTTTTTTAAATTGGAAATAGGTGTTTTTAATACGTAAAAAGCAGTTTTTAACTGCGAAAAAACTGGCTTTTAATGAGTAAAAGGCGTTTTTTAACCTTTATACATTGCGTGTTTCTGGTTAAAACTCTAGTTTTTACCCACAGAAATCCACTTTTTAATAATCAAAAACTTTTTTTCCAGTATCAAAAAAGTACTATTTGGAACTTAAAGAGCTTTTTAGGTATAGAGGAAGAATGGAAAAAAATGCAAAAATTTACAGAAGAAAATCTATTTAAAAAAAAAATATAAAAGTTATATTTTAACTCTAAACTACCTAAAATTAACTAAAACTAGCTATAAACTATAATTATAACTATAACTATAACTATAACTATAACTATAACTAAACTATAAACTATAACTATAACTATAACTATAACTATAACTATAACTATAACTATAACTGTGTATAAACTAAACTATCAGTAGGTACCTAAGAAAAATGAAAACACTGAAATATGGAAAACAATCATATTGAAATATATTTCACATCACCCTTCGAATTAATTACATATGAATCAATTATACTCAAATGGGTAGGGAGTTAGTAAATCAATCTTCAAGACATGGAATGAAAAAACACAAAATATCAAAATGGGCGGGGGGGTTTTGAAATTTTGCATTCTTAGGAACTTAGTTTTTAATTCGGAACTTTATTCTAGAACATTTTATCGTATCGATCTACATGTTTGTATTTTTGTATGATTCACAAGTCTGACAAACGCCTTTTTGCCTAGTTCACATTGAATCTCACTTCGAAGTTGTCACAACGCGGATCATATGCTACCATCCACATTGAATTTGGCGACATCGTGACTTTGAACATAAATTCAATGTGAATGGTAGCACATGAATCCCGATTGGCAAGCGGAAATTTGACATTGACAACTTCGTAGTGGAATTCAATGAAAACCTTACCCACACCCCCAGATTGTCACATTGTCAAACTTGCTTGTCATACAAACACAAACTACATAGTTTGGAAGTGCACGATAACTCCTGACGAGGATTTTATTTCATTATATTATATATTACAAAAAAAAACATCCAAAAACTACAGTCAGAATCGCCACAAAAGACCGGCAGCGGCGGTAATATACCGGCACAGATTAAGAATATACGGGGAACCACCGCAATCCACACAGTCGGCGCCGCTTTGTCTTTGTCATGGCGATGCCGACATGCAATGGAGGCAAATGAAGTGGGCACGAGAGATCGATCTATTTCTTCAAACTGTGACTGTGATCAAAGAGATATGAACCCAAAAAATAAAATTGGCGTGTGTGAATGATTCTTGACTATTATTTTATAATAATTTTCGTGGCCCACCTTGTATAAATTATTAGGTATACTTACTGATAAAGTTTTCTGTATAGGCATCCAAGCCCCAATTCTTAAAGGCTTCTACAAATTCCATTATTATTGTTAACTGTGTCACGACGCACTTTATCCAGAATGAAACAGCTCAGCGCAGCGAAAGAATTTGCACGTCAACGTCTGAACTCTTAAAGCACTTCTGAGTGATTGACTCTTTCCTAAGTAGGAGTGGGGTAAGAAACAACCCGAAGCAGTGTAAATCCCACACGCGATGATAACCGGAAACGTCCGATCAATGTTTTATAAAAACGTATTTCAGGATCAGAATATTAATATTTCAGACTAGAAAATTGCTTTTTACTGACAGAAAAGCATTTTACTATTTCACAATATATGTATACATTTTAATGTTTCTGATTTCTGCTGCAGAAGACTCCTTTTTAGGAGCTAAAAAGTGCTTTTTTACTGGGAAGAAAACTTTTGCTGAAAAAATGATTGTAAAGAATTGTTTGGCTGTGGTTAAAATTTCTGTATTAAAACAACCTTAATGCATTTAGAAAAGCGTTTTTTTTTGTGGCAAAAAACAACGTTTTTAACCATTAATAAAATATATTCCGTCATAGCTAAAATTTTTCCAAAAAACTAGTTTTTAAATGGATTTTTCTCAGTGTTGAACTCAGCAACAACAATTTACTCTGCAAGCCACAACCGTAATATTGGAATAATTTACAAATATCAAAAGAATAACGATTATAACGATATTAATGATGTCCTGTCATTCTCTTGACTTCAACACTTCAACGTCGATGAAGCTCCTATTTGATCCGTTATTAACGTTGCCGGTTGCTTGCGCAGATTTCTGGAAATAACCGAATCGGTTATTTAATCGATAACGTGTTACGTTATCGTCAGCAGTGTAGTGCAGTCATTGATTTAAATAACTAGTTATTTAAATCAATGAGTGCAGTGCATGATACTACGACAAACAAGATATGCTCACTAGCCGAACGAGATTCGAACTGAACTGCGCATCAAGCTATCCGGTGACCCAATTGGATAAAATAGCATTGGAAAGCATGGCTTATATTGCGATTTTGTCGAATTCTGATTATTATAGTTGGTTATTTACCCCAAAATGAATAATATGTATCTAGTTGGTTATCTATCTATCCAAAATTCATAATATAATCTACGCAAATCCCACCAGATTGGTTAAATAGCATTTAAAAAAAGATCATATTTTCAATTTTGCCGTTACATTGAAAAAACATTTTTCTCAGTTCGTTTTTGACGTTAGAAAGGATGTTTGAGGTGAAACTTTTTTATGTGCGGTGGGAGTGGAATTTCGAGGTTGCGACACACTTGGTTCTTTGTGGTTTTGTGTGGTTTTTTGTGATTCTATGATCTTTTCTTCCTTCTTTTGTGGTTTTATGTGTTTCTTTGAGAATCTATGTGGTTCTTTGTGATTTTATGTGGCTCCATGCATGTGGTTATTTTTTGGTCCCATGTGGTTTTTGTTGTACTATGTGGCTTCTTGTGGTTCTATGTGGTTCCATGTGGTTTTGTGGTTCTAAGAGGCTTTTTGCTATTCTATGTGGTTCTAAGAGGTTTTGGCATGTGGTTTCTATGGTTTTTTGTGTTTCTACATGGTTCCATGTGGTTTTTGTGGTTCCATGTGGTTCAATGTGTTTTTTTTGTTTCTATGTGTTTCTTGTGGTTCTACGTGTTTTTTAGTAGTTCCATGTGGTTTCTATGGTTTTTTGGGTTTCTACATGGTTCCATGTGGTTTTTGTGGTTCTATGTGGTTCTATGTTTTTTGTGATTCCATGGTGTTTTTCGGTTCGTTGAGTTTTTTTTGTGTTTCTATGTGTTTTTTGTGGTTCCATGTGGTTTTTCAGGTTCGTTGTGTTTTTTTTGTGTTTTTATGTAGTTCTTGTGGTTCTATGTGTTTTGTTGTGGTTCCATGTAGTTTTCAGTGGTTCTATATGTGTTTTTTTTTTTTTTTCTATATGTGGTTTTTGTGGTTCCATGCGGTTTTTCTGGTTCTATGTGGTTCTTTGTGGTTTTGAGAGATTTTTTGTTATTCTATGTGGTTCCATGTAGATTTTCTGGTTCTTTGTGTTTCTATGTGGTTCTGTATGTTTGTTTTGTGATTCCATGCGGTTTTTCTGGTTCCATTGCGGTTTTTCTGGTTCTATGTGGTTCCTTGTGGTTTTTTGTTTTTCTACATGATTCGATGTGGTTTTTTTGGTTTTTGGCAATTGCAAATGTCTCTCTTTGTCACAAAAGTCGTCTTCAGAAAAATGGTTTGAACAAATTCTAGCATATTCAACATTAAAACTGTCCTTTTGATAACACTTCTGTATCCATATCTTGCGAATATACTTGGATGTTGGAAACCGAAATAAACGGTATTTACATGGACGGTTTTCTTTATTTTTCTTATTGCTGCTTCTGCAGAACATCACGGCACAGTACACCATCATCAAATTATGCAAAATTCACGAAATAATAAGATATTATATCACACAAATATCAGAACAACAATATTTACATTGCAAACTGACAGAAGCTTGACAACATAACCTCACAAAGGTCACCCGACAAGATGCGCGTGTAGCCCTGTATCGCTGTTAATATCAACTTTTGGATGTGACAAATTGAGGTCTGTCGCAATATTTTTGTGTGACGAATCTACTGTTACCGTATGACCCATTACTTCTGGTCCACCCTGTAGAGGTTACTCGACCCAATTTCAAAGCAATAAGTCGTTTGTCAATAATCTTTTCAATCCCTATACATTATTATATTCTATACTATGCATTATGCATGCATTTGTTTCAAGTTCAGAAATTATAGATTTGAGAGATAAGCACAAATGCTAAATGCTTGAGACGCAGCCGTTATTGAGTATATTATGTATAGTATATTTATTATATTCAAATATGAACATAATAATATTATAATTATAACGCATTTCTTATTTTTAAAACATACTCGATTTTACAACTTTCGAAATTTTCTATCCTAACAACTAAAAATCTATTATATTATTATAATATATAAAACAAAGGTTCTTAATAAAGTGAATGTTCATATATTATACCGATTTCTTACATCGTATTGTTGGAAAAAATGGGATACATTCTGTAGTTTGTTATCCCTGGCATAAACGATACCCTTTAGACTTCTTAACTTTTTATCCGGCTCAAAAAACATAAAACACAATAAGCTGGAGCATCACACGTTTTTGAATATCGCGCTTAAAAGAAAAATAAAACAAGATTAACTGAAGCGTCATCCAGATTTTTAAATACCCCGCCTAAATAACAGCTGGAAGTGACACTGTCAACAATAACGCATGATTTGGCAACGATGGAGCTCGGGTAATGTATCATCTCGTAACCTGTCAACATAACGTCAAAATTGACAACTTGTACCGTAAACAATACATATATTACAAAAAAATACATTAGATTGTTATCAAGACATCAAGAAAAAAGGGCTAATAATGTGTCTAAAACTTTCTTTAGCTCTGATAATATAGTGACTACAAAACCCGGCCTTTAAATGTTTGAAAGCATCATTCAAACTTTTATAAGCTTTTAACTGAATATGCAGTATATAATTACTTGTGGTAAGCACCAAATAACTAAATATGTCCATGTTAGTTATTTTTGGAAAGCCCTGAGGGCTTGCATCAAAGTCTGAATCACTTAAAAGGGTGTATGTTGTTTACAATCGAAATTTTGTATTTGTATTAAATCAAAATTCCTGGGCTTCTAGCCTCTAACTTCGCGAAATAATCACTCATTTCACAGCTTTTCAGGATCAGAATTTCAACAAAACCATATTGCACACTTCACACATCAGCTGACTTTTAGGTTATGTTCTGAAAAATGGCCGATTATCTTCGACCATACACGCAAGCGTGTATGGTCGAAGGTAATTATTGTTTCATTTTTCGCGAATTTGTTTGATATTTTTTTTAGCAAAGTGCACAAACGAGTGAGGTGCGTGTGTTTGATATTTTGAGGGACAGTGTGTTGTATCGTGTGAGGGCTCATAAAAATATAGCTGATTGCATTGCTGCACTCGTAATAATGATGTTAAAACTCGTTAAAAGAAAAAAATATGTATCTATTGTTCAATACTTTTGTTGAAAGTATTTTCAAAATATTCTCGTGAACAATCGCATGTGCCTTGGAAATAATTCATTTACTTTTCCGATCCAGCCTGTATGTTGATCAATACATTCAATAAATACATAATGCGTTTAATTTGTTTTATTCTTATATTCCTGTATATTAAGTATTGCTAAACATAAACAGTTGGTAAGTATTTATTATACAGCGAACTAACATACAGTGTGACCCATTTGTTTTGGGAACACCCTGATAAAAAGTTTATTTCTTAACCGATTTGGTTCGTTTTTTTTTTGGATTGTAGAGCTCGAAAAATTGTATATTCTTGGCAAAAAGTGACCTTCGCCATTTTGACTTCAAGGCCTACTATGTTAGTTTTTAAGAGCAGGAAACCATATTAGCGATTTTTTTAGAAAAAATCTGTGTGCACCACTGGATTCAGCATCCTTTGAAACGGGTCTATACAAATTTTCAACCGAAAATATCAAGTTGAAAAAAATAAAAAATTCGCACTTTAACAATCTTTGATTCTATCAAAACAAATGATAAATGCATTGAAGTTGATGGTGGTTTGGTAGAAGTTACAAATTTTTAGTTTTATGTCATTTTTATTTGTTTTGATAGAATCAAAGATTGTTAAAGTGCGAATTTTTAATTTTTTTCAACTTGATATTTTCGGTTGAAAATTTATATAGACCCGTTTTAAAGGATGCTGAATCCAGTGGCGCACAAAGATTTTTTCTAAAAAAATCGCTAATATGGTTTCCTGAAATTTTGCTCTTAAAAACTAACATAGTAGGCCTTGAAGTCAAAATGGCGAAGATCACTTTTTGCCAAGAATATACAATTTTTCGAGCTCTACAATCCAAAAAAAAAACGAACCAAATCGGTTAAGAAATAAACTTTTTATCAGGGTGTTCCCAGAACAAATGGGTCACACTGTATGTCGGTTTGAAATGTTATAGTAATAATTATTATAAAATCAGCAATTTGAACAGCCCGCCAGAAAATTTTTTTTCCTTGACTCCACCGCTATGGCGGCACAGTCACCCATACTTTGCATGGGCAAATGCTATAGGGGTTCTATATTGACTCTTTTTCCTATGAGTATCGACCAGATTCAAAACCTAGCGATTCTACTTTTATTTGTCGTATTCATCAGAGTCTGCGAGCAGGCCGCGTATACAATACAATACGAATACATATAATGTATTCGTATTCTTGAACGGTAACGGTAGGGACCATCAAGGAGAGTCAAGTCCCTGAGAACACCCGTTGCCGGTTTTGCAACGAATCAAAACGCAGGAAATTATGACAGATTCATACCCATGCACCCTCTTTCGTAATACTAAGGACCGATATTTCAATGTCCATTTAAGATTAAGGTACACTTGAAGGTTTTTTTGGACCTTGATTTTGTCTCCCGTGAGTGCCGTATTTCAATTGATTCACTCACATTAGATCCTTAGCTAAATGAAAGGAGTGGCGCAATTGAAAAACGGCACTTTCGATGGCCAATTCAAAAATTCACATCAACTTTAAGTATACCTTAGCTAAAATGTCACTTAAGGTGACATTGAAATATCGGCCCTAATAATAACAATGATGAAGTTCAGCACAGTTTACAATGCTTATCATAAAATGATATACCTTATAGTGAATAATAAAAATTGATAGTTAGTGAATAAGTTGATGGCTTGTAAAACATTGATGATGATGAAACATCAACCTTTAAAATGAAAAATTACAAATAAAATATGAACCTATACAGCGTGTCCCAGTATCTTCTTACCAAATGGAAAAAATGTTTATTATTGATTTTACGAAAAAAAGTGACTCTTAATTAAAAAATTCTGCTTCGGGAGAAAATGAAGTTCCAGTCCTGAAAAATTAACTAGGATATACAGGGAGGCTCAGAAAATTGAATATAGCATTTTTTCATAAAACAACCCAATTTAAAATGGTAATTGTACGACTATGATTGTTGTGTAAGAATACTAAATTATGTTTTAATCAGTTCTTTTCGTACGGAATGGTATACACAGTGACAGTGACTTAATTTTGATGTAAAAAATATTAAGTAATGAATTACTTAATTTATGTCATATGGACATGGAAAATCATGTATGTTTTGAATAAAAGTGAAATATACTCACTCCGTGTGTTGAAAAAAATGCTCAAAAATAATCAAGTATAGTCTTACACAACAACCATAGTCGTGAGATCACCGTTTCAAATAGGGTTCTTTTATGAAAAATTGCTACACTTAGATTTCTGAGCCTCCCTGTATATCCTAGAACATTTTTTAGGACTGGAACTTTATTTCCTCACGAAGCAGAACTTCTTATGAACAGAAAGTGTTTTCCATAAATTCAATAATAAACATTTTTCCCATCTGGTGAGAAAGTTACTGGGACACGCTGTATACACAAAAACAAGATAACATTTTTAACAAGCTAGGACTTCAGAAAATATATAACATAACATAAAAGGGTTTTGCAGTCGCTCAAGTTGTTACAGACTTTCAATTCATATTGGGTAATTTATTGAATTCGTATACAGGAGTGACACATTTGAAAGTGGGCCACCACATAACATTTTTATTTATGGAGCGATTGTGACGATTTTTTTTTGGAAATGTGAAGAGTGAAAAGGTTTATTTTGAGGTCACACGGCGTCAAGTTTTTTCAAAGTTTAGGCCTGCTAGATCATATTTTAGAGGCTGAAAAATTCAGAATTTATATAAACGATTTTTTTTGAAAAAATCTGTCTACGCCACTGGATTCGTCATACCCTGAAATGGATCTGTACCAAATTTTATGAAAAAATACTAAAAATTAAGGATTAATTTTTCTATGCACCAAGAAGTATTTTACCTCGAAACTCTTGCGATAGCAAATACATCAGAAAAAAAAAAATATAAACATTTAATAGATATTCTCATGTCAAAATATTATGAAAACAAACAAACGAGACTGACTAAAAAAAAAATAGAAAAAAAATCACACACAGAAATAATATTTTGGAATTAAATATTTTTTCATGAAATTTGGTACAGACCCATTTCAGGGGATGAAAAATCCAGTGGCGTAGGCAGATTTTCTCTAAAAAAATCGCTAACATGTTTTCTGGATTTTTCAGTTTCTAAATATGCTCTGGTAGGCCTTGGTTTTTGGAAAAAACTGGGCGACGTATGCACCTTTCCCCTCTCTACATTTCAAAAAAAAATCGTCAAGATCGATCAATGAATTGAAAAGTTATGAGGGTGGCCCGCTATCAAATGGGTCACTCTGTAGACCGTTGATAAGTATTGAATTGTATAATTGAATGGTGTTGCATGATCGGAATCGGACAGTGTACCTACCCAAATGATCTAATAACTTGGATCATTGTATATACCTACCTATCAACTGATAAAATGAAAAAAAACATGAAATTTTTTTTAGATTAGTGATTTTCTCGGAAAAAAAATTAAAAGATATTTCAATAAACAAATCAGCAATAATTGTTAGATTAATCATTTTAATCATATAATTTATTAATCGAACGAATAAGCCAATAAAGTTTCCCAAATTCGAAAAAAAAAAATCTCAAAACATCAAATTCGGATTTTCATCGTGGATGAATGAGATTGAGTATTGCATATTTGAACGTAGTTTTCAATGATAAAATGGTGTAACGTCCTTATATGTTAGTTCGTAGTGGGATTTCAGGAATAAAGGACACGTCCATACAGTTTCTTCTATTTATTAATTGCAACGTTTCGATGCTAATTGCATCTTCCTCAGGCTAAAAACAACAATAATTTGGTCAAAAAAAATTGAAACATAAAAGTGTCTACATAAAACATGATAGTATAAGTAACGCCAAATACATATAAAACTACACAAAACATCTACAAGGTGTTTCAAAAACATGTTGCCAAACTTCAAGGAGTTATACCTTACACAAAAATATTACGATAGAACACAACTTGCCTATTCCGAAAGTTGATATTGACAAAGATAGAGGGTATCAAGTTAAATTTTAATTTTTGATTTTTCTAAATAACTTTTGAAATAATGAAGTTATTTTGATGAAATTTGGTACATGAGGACTGTTTGACATGCGAAAGTCAAATCTGACCTTGATATGGCTCTCACTTGTAGGGGGCACCACTTACACACCTTTTACTCATTCAAATAGCCATAACTTTTTTGTATGCACTCGTACTTTCTTTTTTTTATCGAAAATAGCTATTTGTGTATTAAGAGCGCAAAGTGATACATTGCCGCTCTGAGCAAGGAGATGGACTACCTTGCGAGAGCGGCAATCTCACTTTGCACTCGAATTACACACAAGATTTTTTCTACAACCGCAGATTTTAGAAAAACATGAGTTGTATTGAAATAGATATTTTTATTTTCGATTACGATCTTCGAATACGCGTTGTTCATGAAACTGTTGACATAATCTGTTAAATGCTGTTCAGTAATTTAGATTGGGAGAAGTTGACAAAAGGGGTGACATCTAGTAACGCATTTTGAACTTGCATAGCGGTGAACAACAACAAATATTTGGTTATAATTAACCCTACTTGTATTTCTCAGTTTTAATTTCATTATCATTTCATAAATGAAGTGTTCTTAGTGATACATCTTTAATCCATTATGTCGTTCAATGCCCACTGTGCTGTCAAATGTCGCAGAAACTTTTGACATTTTTCTAATATGGTTTCCATATTCAGTGAGCGACAAAGTTTCTTTACCGGTATCTAATTTTATTAAATGTATATATATTTCATTGATTGAAAGATCCCACCGATATTGGTGAGAAAAATCATCATTAACAATGGAAGATCATACGAATGCTCGCCGATATCCGAAGAAAGTTCGTAATAGGCATAATTGTCGCGTACCTCACTGCAATGAGAAGACAATCATCTGCATAATTTTCCAAAGGACCCACGTCGTAAAAAAACTTGATCGAATCCCGATACACACTACATTTTCCACAGCTAATCTTCCTTCACGAAGAGGCCGGTCAAATCCATTTAGAGCGTCCACTAAATGTTCCAGTTCATTAAAGGCACCATTTCTCAATTGACAACACTCTGCCGATACGAAACACTCGACTGATACGAACAACAAATATAAATTCACGCGCGAAAACCTAATACGGGCTATGAGTAAAATGCAGTTGTCACGCTCTCGAAAGTTCTCGCGCGTTCCGCTGTGGCGCTGCTTGAGCTGTTTGAATCGCCAATTGTAAATTAGAAATTAGAGATAATTTTAATATTGCTTTAAATGGCCAAAAATTAGAAAGGACCAGATTCATCAAATATTATGGGTAATGTTGGATGAGAATCTGAATTTTAAACTGCATGCAGATTATGTCTCATCAAAAATGTCCAAAAAAGTATATTTACTCAAAAGAATTGGCAAACATCCAACACTTATGGATCCGTGGCGAACCAAAATTTACACATTTCCATCTTTCACACCTGGCAACGTTGATGCATCGATGTCGTAGGCACGTGTAGGCACGTACGTCGTAGAGTAAATAGATTTGTCTTGTCAGTGTTACGTCACATTTCAATTTTATTTATTTATATTTTGGTAATGGCGAGGTTGATGGATTGTGTCTGTTTGCGGTTTATGTTTTGTTTTATGTAACATTTCGGGTTTGATTCATACTCGGATTCATATTTTAATCGTGTGTGGGAATCAGTCGTTTTTGCGCTATTCAAGTCGTTGATCTGGATTCTACCCTATTAGTCCAGAAGGCATTGGAATTTTTTTCGACTTATTTTCCCGTCACTGTATTTGAATGAATCTGTTCTTTTAGTGACAAAAAACAAGAATTTTTGAGTCTGGCTTAAATTTCTGGATGAATTGAATGTGAATTCGAACTTAAATAGAGCAAAATCTGTTGATCCAAATACCAACACTATTATACAGGGTGTCCCAGAAAGAATGGAACATATGGCAACAGTGGATTCTTCACACACAAATATTGCGATCACCCCGAACTTGTCTATCCCAAAAGATGATTTAATAGAGATACAGCGTGTCAAAGTTGAATTTTAATTTTTGATTCATTTGAATAACTCGAAATAATCAAGCTGGGTACCTATATTGATGAAATTTGGTATATGGGGGTGTGACATGCAAAATTCAAATCTGAGCACGGAATTGCTCTTACTTGTAGGGGGCGCTACTTACACACATTTTCACTCATTCAAATAGTCAGAAATTTTTTGTACCTACGCACTAATACATTTTTTCAAAATTGAAAAATTGGTTTTTACCTACATCATACGCCTATTTACATGAAAAAGGCATACTTTATAGAAGTGGCTAGGAGTTACCTTCCTCAAGATATTTGAACTTCATCAACTAATCCATGCAATGTGGTTTCAAATGGAAAATTTTTAAAATAAACATAAGGGGCTTTGAAAATGGTGATATTTTCATAATTAAAGTACCTACTAATTTTACTTTAGACTTCTCAAAACATGCTGAACTTTGAACGAAGAATGACTTTTGGTCCAAAAATTAAATTGTCAGTAGCCTAGTTTACACCGACAACTTGGTCCGCGGACCAAAGTACTAAATTCGAACTATATCAGAACCAAATATTTGGCTCGAATGGTGTAAACAGTTGCGAACTAAGCTGGTCCTCTCTTGGTTCGGTACTTGCCAGCAGGTGTACCGAACTAGATTTGATTCGATCTGGATCAAAATTATGAGGTTATGTTGATTGTTATTTGTGAATTGTGTTGGTTCTGAGTTTCTCAAGGCAATCTGAGCGTGCTCACTTATGTTTTTTTTTAGTAAGAATTGTGTTGATAAATAATTTCGACTTGTTTTTGACGTTTGACGAATTTCGCGCGTACTCATTTAGTTCACGCGTTGCAAGGCGGTGTGAACGGACGAGAAGCAAGCATTGGTCCTACCGTACTATCCCCACCCACTTGGTCGTATCGGTGTAAACTAGGCTAGTGAATTTAACCGTGGACATGTAAAGGACTTTTGTCTTATAATAATAATTATTATATTCTGAAGAAATTCTAATGATAATGCCAGTCGATAGAGTTTTGTTTACAATCGTGGATTGTGGTGAAAGAAACGTACGTCCTCCATCGTCGATCGTCATTCGTCAACCGGTCGCGTGTCTCCGATTTCGATGTTACCGTAATGATATGGCAACACCGCTGATGGAAATATGTAAAATTGGTTCGCTCGGCATCCACAAGTAACATCCAACTCCTTATATCAAAACATTATTGTACAAATCCTTGATACCTCCACATGTTGAGTATTGCTCGACAATCTATATTTATAAAAGAGCTTGTCCTGACTGCGTCATCAACGCCGAGCCAAAACCATTATAGATAGAGCCATGAAATTTTGAAGAGATGTTCTGCTAAATATTTCTAGGTGTGCTAAGAAAGGATTTTGCGAAATTTTATCCCTAAGGGGGTGAAAAGGGGGGGGGGGGTGGAAAGATGAAAGAATATGTATTTTTGGTAACTTCATCTTGAAACTTCGTATAAATAATCTCAAATAAAATTAATTGAATAGGTGTTACGTTATTTTGCAAAATTGAGCCCCTAACGGGGTCAAATTCGGTCTCAAAGGGTGGAAAAAAGAATAGTCAATTGACGAAAGATTATGTATTATTGTTAACATCATGTTGAAATTGAACATATGTGTCGTTGTTTTTTAAAATTCATCCCTTAGGGGACAAAGTCGGGCTCAAATAATCTTGTTTGAAATTAATGAAGCACGTGTGTCGGTTTTTTTTTCAAATTCAAATCTTATCTCAGGGGGCAAAAGCAGTGGGTGGCAAAAATCCGAGCAAAAATCATAAAATAAATGAAAAGTTGTGTATTATATTTTTGATCACATCAACTTTAAATTAATAATCTCGATTTAAAGTGTTTGAAATTTTATATGACACCAGCAGTAGCCGTCACGGCTTCGCCCGCAATGATCATCATAGTGAAGTTTCAAGTCGATGTGACAAAAAATATATAATTTTTCATCAATATATGATTATTCACACCCCCACCTACAAGCTATTCAAGGAGATTAAATCCATTATTGTGAAAAAATGTCAAAATGTGCCGAAAAAAGTTGACAGTTGACGTTACCTTCTATCCAAATGACAGAAGAGCTCTTGAAAAGTTAAGACAAGAAAGTGCAAACCATTTTCCTCTAACTTGAATAGTTTGAGTTTTATAGCATGTCAAAGTTGCAAAAATGCCATTTTTAAAACGTGATATCTCGATAACGGTTGAATTTAGGAACATTAGTTGTATCACAATTTTTGTTCCAAATTGAAGAAAGAATTGAAATATCAATTAATATACAGGGGGTTCCATTTAAAAAAATCATACTTTTTCGTGCCATACTTTTGTGACGCACCCTGTATGTTTCCAAATATTTTCAGAATGTGCGCTAATTACACCCCTAACCTGTGACGCATATTGATATTGATATTTTTCATATCCTATATGATAAAACCTACTTTACTCTATCGTTGGGACACCCTGTACAAAAACAATCAATTAGCTCTTGAAAAGCAAGGCTCAAGCATAGTATTTCATTCTTTTCCAAAAGGTTTAATATAGATTTTTCGACAGTTTGCTCCGACCATTTTACAGTTAATCACTATGAAAGAGATTTACAGCATAAGTTATTGAGTAAGTATAGGTACCTATATTACAACTAGCTTTATAATCACAAATCCTAAAAATTAAATATATATGTACAAAAATATTTTGGTTGACGGTTGACGGGCACTTTGTACTTTTAAATTACATTTTATTGTGTATTGGAATAATACATCCTTATTAATTGGCAGTTTTGTCGAGATATTTTTTTTAACCTAGACTTGTAAAAAAGCTAGTTGGAATAGTTAGGTAACACCTAAATTTTGCCTGGAATCTATTTTGCATACAGAAAATACCACAGACCTAAAATAATTTATTTTAGAGGTCAGTGGCAAATATATAATATTAGTCTATGGTGGCAAATACCAAATAAGTGAAGCATACGCGTTTTTTCTGTCAGCATCAGTGGTGACGTCACAGCGAGTTTGACCTTGCCAGACAGATTCGGCAAACTGAGCAATCCTTCCTTTGTAGTGTATATCGTTGGCTCGTTGGTCAAAGTCAGCTGTTTCTGTAAGAATAATAGAATATAGCATGTTTGAATTATTGTTTGGGGAAATAATTTGATTGTCTATGGAGTGTAGTGTACTGAGTAGAGTGTAGGCAAACCTATGGAGGACTGTAACCCTCCATGGGCAAACCAAACAGTGTTGTTAAGGAAGCTGTTGTTGTTATTTGATAATAATCATTGGTGAAATTGTGAGTTAAATTACTTAATTAGAAATGACCAGAAGCTGGACGTAAAGGTTAAAAATACAGAAATGACCGGTCAGAGCCAAAGGACGCCCGTAAATGATTTTTCTGATGAACTGAAAGGTAAGGATTAAGCTCGGGATTAAGGAAGGAGCTTGGGAAGGAGGGAGTTATCTCATTTTTCATTGGCTTATCAGTGCCACTATTCTTGAATTTCAGGGAGTAGAGATTATGAGAGAAATTTGACGTTTCTCCATGAAGTCCAAGTCCAAGTCTAGTGAGAATTTTCTCCCCGATTTTCTCTATTCACTTTCAAGAATAGGGGCACAGGTACAGAGTTATCCTTAACTTTTTTATTTCTAGTGTCAGGTAGGTTCTTGTAAACATTAGGCATCCACGTATTTTGTACTTTTTGAAGGCGAATTTTGTAAATTATCCTCCGAACCTTTTCCAAAAATTTAGATTTGTTCCAGTTGTGGGTCATTGAAATGGACAATTTCTGTTGGTCTCATGTACCACAGTTCCTCACGTAACCACTAAAGAAGTTGAAACAAATAGGTAGTTCAGCAGGATAAATAGATTTTAAAAATTTGATCGCCGCGAAGTCAATATTTTCAATAACTGTCAAGATTGTCAAGTCACTACTCACTAGCCGATTTCGGCTTGTTTGGTTGGTTTAAATTTTGGTTAACCAAACGGTAACTGCATCGAGATAGAATCATAAGAGTCGCTTTGAGAACATTCAAACAGTGATAGAAAAATGGGATCGGTAGGTGGAGCTTAGAGTAGCTGCAATATGGCGACGTAGACAAGGGCGAACTGGCGACAGATAAAAAAAACTTCCGAATTGTTATTCTAGATTTAAACTTTATTCGAATTTATTTACGGTAACTTTATATTTTTGATTTATCAATCATAATTGTTTCAATTTACTAGGTATTTACCTTGGTATTTAATTTACTATTCTTCATATCATGTGTGAAGTATTTTAAAACAATCCAGAAAAGTATTTTCCAATCGTGAAACTTTTATTTAATATTATGTACAAAACGAAACAGTACTGGAGTAGATACTCAACAGAACAATTGGAAGTCTTACATAAAACTGAAACGAAGCTACAAACAACAGATGTATAACAATTATTAGTAATGCCGAGAGTTATGCTATAATAATACAAATCATGCAGGTCAATATTCACTTGAACATAAATAAAGAGGAATAAGAAAGATGATAATAATTATTCGAACATTATATTTTGAAAGATTAGAAAAGTTCTGGAATATTTTTATGTATTTAAGAAATTAACAAGTATTCGGAATATGCAGAAACAAGATATTTAATTGAATGGTTGCTGGATTTTGGGTTTTAGGGTCGATGAAAACTTCAGAATTGATTGAAAACTTGTGCCTACGTTTTGACCAAAAGGGTTGTTTTTATGTAGCCCGGATGAAGGTGTATAATGTACACCAAAACTTTAACACAAGCTTTCAATCAATCTTGGAGCTTTCATTGACCCGAAAACCCACAATCCAGAAACCTTAAAATGATAACATTGGGTCTAAACATGCGATAAAAAAGATATTTAATTTTGAAAATTATACTTTCTACCCAAGTAGTAGGATGCAAGGTGACTAATAAAAAGAAATGATGATAATGGAGATTTTTTTATTGTCCTTTGGATAGTATAGTTTTATTACTTTTATGTCTTATACCTACTATTAGCTTTAAGATTACTAGATTTATTAAAAAAAAATCACTCGTACATCTAGGTACTTTGCATCAATGCTTTTCATCAGTAAATACCTATGATTGTCCAACAAATTGATCATAGCCATGGCTAAGTAAATTGGAAAAAACATTGGAATCTACAATATAATGTGATTAAACATTTACAAATCTCAACCATATAAATATTTCAGTGAACCCGACACAAATTTCATGTCCCGCGGTCCTGTATTATGCTATACCAACCTATGAAATGTGATTTCAGTCGATTTTTTGTTATCGATAGCGTCTCTACTCGCACAACTTCTCAGGGCACATGAAACATTAATTGAGAAATGTAACAACACACAAAAATCACAAAATAATCCTCACCAACACAGCTAAAACTGAGAAAAACCGTTCCACAAAATGTAAACTGACACTTTGACAAAACGATCTCAGTAAGATGGCGAAAGTGATCCCATTTTAGTCACGTGATGTCGTCCCCACTCCTTTCTACCTCCATGGGTAATTGCAACGTCATGGTGATGACGTCACGACCAACATTTCACCGAAATCGTTTGGTAGGTGTTTGGTCAAAACTGTCAAAGGCAGAGTGTTTATATAACCCAACTTTTTTATTTATGTTTATTTACAGGAAGTGACTAGTGCACTCTCTAGACAGATTCCCAATAAAAATTGCTGCACTGTCCAACATGCGCAGTGCATTGTCGAGCTAGACGGAGCCGCAAGCGGCAAGATACAGACAGTGCGGGAATATAATATTGCTGCGCTGTCTATCTTGAGGAGACATTGATTATCCACATATTTCTAAAGAAAGAAATAGGCGCAATTAAAATAAGACAAACATTTTCCATCAACATGGGCCCGAAAAAGCGTCGTCTCGTAGATCAATGGATCAATGTGTTTGAATCTGAAAGTTTAATTTCTATTTTTGTTAAAAAATAATTAAATACTTGTCTAATAGTCTAATAATGGCAGTCTTTTGGAACAGGTTACTTATTATAATTTGATAGGTATTATTTTTTTAATTCCCTCAAGAGTTGAGAGAAGTTAAATGGATATATTTTTTTGTTTTATTGAGCAATTGCTAATTAATAATGCATATAGTCCATTACCAAATATTTCCAGCTCGTCAATTTTGTTCGTAATAACAATGCGGATGGTCAGTAGCGGGTATAGGACAAAACATCAAACTTCGGTTTTTTCTTTAAATTGCCGACGTTTCGACCATATAATTTCGGTCTTTCTCAAGGCTACAAATGAAAGGGGGCGTAAGTATTAGAAAATAACAAAATGGAAAGAAAAAAAAAACACAAACAGCTGAGCAGGCAGAACTCATTCTACGTCGTAAACAATGAATCGTACTGAACGATCTAATGATGGTAAAAAATATACATTCAACGATAACTCAATTAAAACAATCACATAAAAATAAAAATAAATAACTACACAATGATACGGTGCAAGTCATACCTTTTTAAAGTTTAGAAGTTCTCACTCGGAAAAATAACATAGTACCTATCCATCAAACATACATAAAAATTGGGATTTCACAATACATGTACACATAGTAAACCTCTTATATTCCTTATATAAGATTCAAAACAGTAGACAAACAGCAGCAATAATATCACGGTCTTATTGCCATCAAAACACAGCGATCAATGGTTGTCAGTTCTGAATCGTTTTTTA